>WBNH01009079.1:94947-118974 GCA_013401255.1 Urocolius indicus
TCTCAAATATGTTATTCACAGAGGCGTTACCTCCACTACTAATTGGCCAGGCCTGGGTCAGGTGCAGGGTCCAACTTAAAACTTACTGGCCCAAACCCTGTCAGCTACAGGGGAAGCTTCTGGCAACTCTTTTTGTTTAAAGAAGCCACTCCTTTAGCCTCCCTGCTACTGAAAAAACCTGGCCCAGGCCAACACCACTACACCAAGCACATTAAATCTTACAGTACAAAAACTTCTTTTTGTGTTAATAAACATACTCTGTTTTGGAGTGGCCTCCTCTCACAATTATACTTGTAGCTGTTAAAGGACAACTCTGTCACCCAAACAGAGACTGAAAATTTGAATTTTTTTATAGTCAGTTAACTGGGAAGAAAAGTGGGCACTTGTAATGCTAGAGACAGCGCAGGTCAGGTACGTTTTTAGAATATCTCAGCAACTACAGGAATTAATCAATACCGTGAATATACACTAATGTATATATACAATGCCAGAGCCCATTCCTGTGAAATCTTCCACAGGTAGGAAGTGGTTTATGCTATTGTGTAAAGGGAATGTAATGGGAGTCATTACATCTCCTTTAAATTATGTTATATCTCAGACTATAATCTATACAGATTTCTAATTTTGTGGATAAAGAAGACTTACTAACCTCACTCCCTCATAATATTTTTGTCTATGAGAACACCCTGGATGTTCTTTTCAATTAATTTCCTAGCATCCCACTGATTTAAAAAACACACTAACTTGCACAGTTTTTCACACGATAGGGAAAAAAAATGCTTAAAACTTGTTGGCCCAGCGGAAACAACTGCTAAGATTTAGCAGAGGGGAGAAAGAACAAGTGTAACCCTTAATCAATTAAGATTAATTTTACTTTTGTTTAAAAGGAGAGAAAATTAACTACACTGCCTGCAGTGTTATTTAAGAAGGGTTTTTTCACTTATTTTTAAAAACACGATTCAAAAAACTGGAATCTCATTTCTTGGTACAGAAAAGTGTTGCCTACAGCTTGCTGTGCTCTTCCCCATTACCTGAAGTGACTGACTGCTATGAAAGATTACAAATGGAGAGATTGTGATAGCTGAGAGACCTGGGAAATGCAAGTAATTGAATTAGAGGGGTTGAATTAGCTTGGACACAGCCTTAGTCCAAAACTCGTTTGTCTCCAGCTAGGTTGGAAAAAAAGACAGAGTGAAGTCAAGTTTGCCAGCACATGTCCATGTCAATGTTTTCTCCTCATTTTCCCATGAAAAATGGCTGTTCACAGAGCTGCTTCTCCTCTGTAGCTAGGTATGACTGGTCAGATTTTAAAAATAGTGGTTTAAGGTACAAAAATAGTATTTTGACAGGATTATTTTTCTATATTTTTTTCTACTCATTTGCACTGAAATATTTTGAAAACAATCTCTTACTAGTCCAACACAGTGAATGAAAAAAATGGGAACTTTCAAATGAAAAATTGTGTATTGACAGAGGGTTAAATTCTACACAGTGCATGATTATGCAGACATTGTTAATTGCAAAACATTAAAGCACTCATTGATGATGTAATCTGAAATCACTGAAAACCCAAATGCTGCATTCTGAGCATATACCTTTGTTTTTCAGTGACACTGCTACAGCAGTCAAAACCCAGCAAAAGCTGAGTTCATTAAATCTGTAATTTGTACTGTAAGATTTAATTTTTCTAGGTTTATTAAAGTAGTATGTGAAGACTTCCTCTTCCATAAGTGATAGCATTTTTGAAAGACCTTGCTTTAACTACATATCTGTAATCAGGAAATGTGACGTATTGCAACAACCCTAGGGCCGTAAATATTGCATTGAAAGGAGAGTGAGGTTTTTACTCAGTTGGTTATAACCGAAAAAATCAGGCTTGTTTCCAAATACAGACTCCTTGCACCACATCTGGCCTTGTAATAAATCCTTGATGGACTATTTTTCAATTCCTTCACTTATGTATGTATGTAGAAATCTCTCCTCACCAAATGTTAGCTCCTTTATTTTAGAGGATGAATACATTTTATGATTCCTATGAAACTGCTACTGAAACTAAACAATTTGCAGAAAGTGGAAAATCCTTTGAGTATTCATAAGTTGGTTTCTGTTTACAGTGATATCTTCTGATTCTGTTGGAAAGATCTGCAATGTTAAAAGACTTACAAAAGCCATATCTCCATGGAATATTCAGTCAAGTCAGATCAGCTGAAACTCTAGAGACAATATACATAGCTTACAGCATGTAAAACCCAAGCGGTTAATATCCTGCTTTCAAAAGAGTGGTAACTCCATGAACATGACACTACTGCAGTTGTTTCTAAGAGAGCTCATGTGGAAATATTCAACTGCCAAGCACTTTAAGAGAAATTTAACATCTAGTCCTTCATCTGCCTCAGTGCAAATATTTTGAGATTCTCTCTCTATGGTTTGTTACGTTAGTCTTAAAGAAGCAAAACAAGGACACACATTTCCCACAAAATGTCATTTTATACATTTGACACAAGGAATCAAGTTGTGGATCTCCCTTCTAAATTAAGCAAACACTGTAGAAGCTGAATGAAAGCAAACAAGATATCATCATTTCTTCCTTAACTGACTTTAAATGATAAAAAAGTCAACATCAAACCAGAAAACCAAACTCCACATCTCTAGTTTTTCACATTCTTTACCATCTTTTTCACTAAAGCTCTGTGGGACCCTGGATACGCTCCTGCTGGATACACAAAGCTAATGCTTGTACCAAAAATTCAGAATCTAGTTGATTATAGGTGGCTTGTCACAGTTTGTCCTTGTATTAGAGTTCAACTAAACTCAATTACACAGTGTTCTCCATGCTGCCATGAGGTGAATGGCAGGACAAAGATGAATGAACACAACTGCTGAAATTGATTGATCCCAACATGTAGGCAGGTTGATGAAAGTGTCCAGAATCAAAATGAGGAATAGTATTAATCTGTAACTACTGGTCGGGTCTTCAATTAAATGCTGTTTTCACCAAATGCCAAGAAACAGTCTGATTCCTGTTGATTTTGAAAGAACATGAGTGCAGAACCCAAATTGAAGCTTGACGAACTGAAATGAAACTTATTTTCATGTCAGTCCATCTATAGGTTTCTTTTCAATGGCTGCTTAGTTGCCTCAAACGTTTGTTGGAACAATTAAGCAACCAAAAACCATGTTACTAAAAGGCAGAGTTTAATTAGACACCTTAGCAATCAAAGGTGAACAGACTGTAGGGTGCCTGGTGACTGTTTCCTCTTTGTGCAGAATTACTCCCTTAACTCCCACGGTAAAGTGAGGAAGTGTGAAAATATTTAATCACACATTCCTGAATGGTTAGCCGCTTCCAGAAATGTTTCCTAGTGTGGAAATATTTTATCCAGATAGTATGAAGGCACACTGATTAATGAGGGACAAAGTAGATACCTTCTGCATATTGTGGCACGAAATCCTGTAACCACTCTAAGCCAAAGGCTGAAAATCCAAAAATGTCTTGATCCCCAGGCAGATATGCTCAGACACTGACAGAGTACAGAAAGGTAGAAGGACAAGTGTCTGAACACATCTTCAAGGAGACAGCAATCTCTACTGTGTCAAAACCAGCATTTTCCTTATGTAACCAAGAACTTGATGTGGTTTTAAATGTTTTTAACCCAGGGATGATCCATTCCCAAATGCAATTACAAACTCTATCTGTTTCACCTTGTTAGCTATACATTTGGTTCACGTATTTCCAGATCCCATCTGTCAGCCTGGAGTTTTAACTATTTTTTCTCAATCATCTGTGTTTTGGTTTTTTTTTCTGCAATGCTAACACTACTGTTTCTAGTACTGTGTTGGCTTCTGAACCTGAATCCAAATTCAAACTAATAAGTGTCCTTTTACTTTCAGTCTGACAGCTTGTTTGTCTTGTCCTGGCACACCATCCTGTTGCAGTAAATGCTTGCAAAGTCACACAGAGCAAGGCCATCTGTGGAGAGCTTGAGCCTTCCCAAACCCCCCCAATACTAGACTTTGCTAGGTTTTGTTGACTTGGCCTAGGTAATTTGATAAGATCCCCTTTCTGCATTTCCCCTCTCTTCTGAAGTCTCTAACAAAGCCAGTCTTAACTGCTCAGAACTGTGCTGCACCTGTACAAACAAGCTATTTAGCCAAGTTAACAGAGACCTTTTCAAACCTTCAATGCATTTGTTCTCTGCAGTTAGAGGGTACAGTGTAGTTGAAGTGTTCCTCTCTTACCCTGCAGACTTACAAGGAATTTTACTTATGGTAAGGTTTTCTAAGCACACTTGTGTTTCCATGCATTGCTTCCACTGCTACTATCATATGCTGTACAGAAAACTCTGAGAGTCAAAGACTCCAAGAAAGGATTTCTTCAGTGCATGGTTTGTGTGCCTTGCCCTGTATCATGTAAGTGCATTCAGAAGACAACCACCAGCCCAAAAACCTCCTAGAGAGTTTTTAATTAAAACATACAGTTCATTGCCAGACACCTCGTGACACAATCCATGGACATAACGCTGTAAATGCACAGAAGTAGCTATCTACCAACTTTACCAGCTTTATCCAAAATCTGGATCCTCAAGCCCCTCATCCCTCTGTGCCATTCCTCAGCAATTTGCCCTCGCAGCTCTTTGCTCACACCATTAGTGCTTCCTAGCCTAATCTAACTTTCTTACTTAGCCCTTCCTAACTACATACAAAGAGATTAACTTCTCAGTTCAGGCAGAGAGTTTGACATGGCCAAGGGTTGTGATGGCCCTTGGAAAGCTACTCTCAAGTGCAGACAAGAGAGGCAGCATCCAGTGTCTTCCAGGATCTTGCAACAGCCAGTGCCTTCCCACAACAGGGTGGTATGAGCTCTAGGAAGCTAGTGCCATGGGTATGCCACTCATCAATCACATGTACAGCTCCCTTTCGCAATGCACACCAGAAAAATACTGAATGGATCTGATACGCACAAACATTTTGACATGTGGCTTAGTAAAAAGTCCTGAAAAGCTGATGGCCCCTAGACTTGCTCATCTCTGAGTCAGACAATTGAGACTTTTGGATTTAGCTAACTTAAGCAGAGTATTTTATTGGAATAAATTGTACTGAAAACACTTTATACCTAACCTCAATGTGATTTCTACATATTGTACACTATTAACACAAAATGTAACAATGTATCATATCTGAAACACTGAAGACAGAGTATGCATAATAATGATGAAGGAAAGCTCTTATTTACAGTGGACTATAAAAACTAAAAGAAAAAAGAAAAAGAAATGGCAGTTGTGATGAATTTCAAGGAACTAGGTCTGAAAAAGAGCAGTTGTACATATAGCGCAACTTCCCACTTTATGCAGGGGCACATTCCTACCCCTCTCATCTTATGAACCTGTAAGATAGCATGTTGTCTTCTCATTTTCCAAACTCCAACTCTACCTCCACAAATAAGGAAATAATTCACAAGAGGGAAGAGGCAAGTAAGTGCTTATTCACAAGTAAAAAGTCCACTGATTTCCCTGTACACATTAATATGCTCTGCTTGATGGAATGAAATATAGAATTAACAAAAATAATCCGTAAGTCAAATAATATAATCTACTAAAAACAACCCTGCAGACATTTCACCCCAGTTAGGGACTCCTTCCTGTATATGGGCAGTGTGAAGACGTGTGTGGCCACAGGACTAAGAGTTGCAAGAAGCATGCCATTAAAAAGGTAGAATCATCTCCTGAACCTGCCTTAATCAGTGTCAGTGTTGCCACCAAGGTCAGAGTCAGCCTTATTAAGCCAAAGGTCTTGATGAAGTGGAAACTCTTTCACATATACCATCAGAGGTTAGAAGTAAACACTGCTGACACAGAAATGGTGATATATGGAGCTGAAGAATTATCTAGTGACTGTGCAGTGAACACCCACAGAGCAGATGCAAGATGATATTGGATTCAGTTAGGTACAAATGATGACAACTGGGGACTTTGTGCATGATGAAGCAGCAGCATATGCAAATCTGGCCTCCTGGGGACCAAGGCAGCAGGGCACATGCAGAACACTTCTGCTGTTCACACTAGATGTAATGTGAGGGTGCCCTTTCTTTTACAGCTGAAAGGATTGACTGAGAACCAACCATGAAATATAAGATATGTGAAAAACTGATGGTCAGTCTTCTGAGAAACTGCTAATAGCTGCCTGACTCCACTGGTCTTGGATGAGGAAGAGAAGCCAGGACAGCTCTCTCTTTCATTAGTCGATGCTTGCACATAAGCCCATGGGAAAAGCTATCTGAAAAGCAGTTTGAAATGGCAGCGAAGCTAAACCAGAGGAACATTAAATATGCTGGTGATATTCTGCTGATGCTTTAGTCTCAGTTCACTCCTTTATTGGGCTTTACAGTACAGATTTGCCAAATCTCTGGCTTTAAGATGAAGTAGAAAGAAAACAAGTTTTAAGTGTGTGAACCCCATCTTAGCACACTTTTCGACAAAAATTGAATGTGAGCACATCCTTCTCATTTTAGCATTCTCATCAACTCTAGGCTAGACAAAATAACAAATGCCTTAGAATGGTTAAGGAGATTGTTACTTTAAAAAAAAAAAAAAGATAAATTGTTTCACTAGAACTTTTCATTATGGAGCAGAGAGGGTTTTGTCAAAACTGTTAGCTGGAGAAATAATTATATTCTGTACTCATTTGCACCGGAGATACCCAAGATACATCTTCCCAGCCATGATTCCGTTTGTGAAAATGATCTTTTGGGAGAAAAAGAAATTGCAATATCCTTAAATATCGTGAATTACAGGACTCTCTATAAAAAAGGAGACTGGCATTGTTTACAGATCTGTGACTGTGTGCAAGAATGAAGAAAGTCCTGTAGAAAACACAATTGCGCAATCAGTTGTTAGGCTTATTTGAGCAGAACTGGAGTACCTGGTTCCGCATGGGAGTCACAACAAACCCCATGCAACACTGCATGCTTGAGGATGCATGGTTGGAAAACTGTTTGGAGGAAAAGAATCTAGTGGAGTTGGTTGACAGTCTGATGAACATGAACGAGCAGTGTGCCCAGGTGGCCAAGTAGGCCAATGGCATCCAGGTTGTATCAGAAATACTGTGGTCAGCAGGACCAGGGAAGTGATTATGACTCAGCACTGGTGAGACTGCACCTCAAATACTGTGTTCAGTTTTGGTCCTCTCACTACAAGAAGGACATGGAGATGCTGGAGAGTGTCCAGAGTCAGACAATGAAGCTGTTGAAGGGGTTGGAGAACAAGTCTGATGAGGAGCAGCCAAGGGAGCTGGAGATGTTTAGCCCAGAGACAAGGAGGTTGAGCGGATACATGATCACTCTCTACAGCTACCTAAGGAGGCTGTAGTGAGGTGGGGGTCAGTCTCCCAAGTAACAAGTGATAAGTCAAGAGGAAATGGCCTCAAGTCACATCCTGACAAGTTTAGGTTGGATAGTAGGAAAAACTTTCTACTGAAAAGGTTGTTAAACACTTGCACAGGCTGCCTGGGGAAGTGGCGGGGTCACCATCCCTGGAGATATTTAAAAGACACATAGATGTGGCACTTAGGGGCATGGTTTAAGTGATGAGCCTGGCAGTATGAGGTTAGTGGTTGGACTCAATGATCTTAAATATCTTTTCCAATCAAAATGATACCATACTTCTATGAAACTCTGACCTGGGCACACCTGCCCTCTGACATGGCAGAAGCTTGAGGGCAATAGCAACTATGAAGACTCACAGAAACCACAAGTAAGCAAATACTAAATAAAAAACATCCACTTGAAATTGGTCTATTCCTTTTCAGCACATCCCCAAATGAAATACACATAAAGAGAAGTTATAATATTGGATTCAATGAGATGAAAGGATGATGTAAGAGAGAGAATTTATATACTTTGAGTCCAGGAACTGATCGGCTTTCAAGCTGGAAAAAATCAGTTATTAAGTTTAATTTGCTGAACAAATAATTCCAGAGAGGTAGATATAGAAGAAATATCTGTGGATTAGACAGCCTGTCATATCAATAGGTCAAATGCAGCTATACTCAACAGAAGAGTTTCACCTGGTTACGAGGCTGATTAGTTTTCTGACAGCTAGCATATTAACAGAAAAAAATAGGGTCAATCTCTCTGAGTTTAGGTCAAAAGTTTAGCCCAAGTCAGAAATTTGTCTAGGTGTTTTAAAATGGAGTTATTGGCTTTTCGCTTTAAAATGACATTTTCTGGTTTTTGCCCCCAAATCAGACAGTTAAAATTTCATTCAAAAAGAAAGAAATTATTTCCCACCTGTTGAGAAAACAAAACATTGAATTAGAGATTAGTGTTAATTATTTTTGAAATTTGTATTGTTTTGCAAATACTCAATTCTCCTTCCACAAAATCTCTTCTATAAATCTTTTTTGCTTTTCACAGAATCACATTTACAGCAACAATTTAATCCAAATGTGTGTTGGAAAATATTAAACCCCAAAGTCTTTATGGACAAACAGATTTGATCCTGTGAGGACCAAGTTAGAGAAACATAGGCTTGCAGTAGTCAGTCCTACTGAGCTTTGCACTCCAGCACTGGGCAATCCATAGTTATTACAAAGAAGTGGATTGCATGGATCCACCACAGAAGTAATCCAAACTAAGTGCACTATTAAATCCTGAATCTAATTAATTTCACTCCAGCAAAATGTCAAAACTCAACCATAAAATTTTCACATTCATTCAGTTTGACAGATAATTTAATAATTTCTAGTTGTAATCCAACCACAGGTACAATATATAAGCCCCAAATAATTCTGATGGGTTTCTGAGTGTCACACATATAGTATATTCATAGTGCATTTTAACACATTAAATTATTTGTTCTTAGGGAGAATAGTGAGAAATTTTATTCTGCATTCCTCAGCTATTATGAAAAAATGAACAAATTAGATACCAAATTATGCAAATCAACATTGCTGATCTTTTGAAATATTGCTGAACATTTTTGAGATGTATTACCAGGATAACCTCTGTCCGTCAGAAAAACACGAGTGTTGGCTATCTCATTTCCATTTTATAGCCTGTGTTACAGACATAGCTACATTATATTTCAGAAATATATAGCTAGGATGCTTATAATTTATCCTCATCTGTAGAATGTAAAGCAGGTTTTAGAGACTCCTGTTTAAGGCTTTTCTGCAGTGCAATTTTGATAAAATTGACAACCTATCTTTTTAGTCAGAGATTTATAGGACACATGACTGCTTCCAATTTGCTGTTTCAACAAGAAAGAGCATTTCAAGTAAAAGGGTTCCACAGCAGACTTTGGGTGCAAGTATTACTATTGAAAGGCAAAGGAAATGGTTTTGGCTGATGTAGATTGATTTCTATACTGAGGAGAAACACTCAGTCCCTGGGCCTGGCCAGTGTAGGAGCAGGGTGCCCAATCCTCCAGCTAAACCACGAGCAAGGGAGCTCAGGGGAAGAAGCATGCTCTTATTATGGGCAAACAAGACCTGCAGAGGCATGATTTCCACTAAATTAAGAATATTTAATGTCACAGAAAAGGTTACCACTACATTACCTAAACCTTAAGGGTTTCAAGAGAGTCCATTGTCTCCATCCACAGCGACTATGTTCTTCTGGGCACATCTCCCTGAGGCTACCTCAGCTCTGCAGTCAGAGCTTCTATATTCCCACAAGTAAATGACTGGAAATTGAAGAAACGGATTGTCTGAAATCCTCTGACACATTCCTGATACAGTACCCATGTGGAAGCTAACAGAGCACTTGGGTGCAAGTACAGAGATCTACAATTTATACCCAATACAACTGTACCTGCCCAACAAGGGTGTTATGATGATTAATTAATTCATCTTTTCAAAGCACTTTGAAAGATTAAGAGCTGCAATTAAAGTACTTGGCTTGGACAAAGCTGAGACAACAAAATACTTTGGAAGAAAACAATAACTGGTAACTTTTAATATTGGTGCTGCCACTTGGAAAGGATGCACAAACAGTAGTAAATTAATGAACTGGTTTTTAATGAATACCATAACCTGAAGTGATGGAAAAATACAAAGGTTTGCTAAAATATTCTGAATTGTTTAACAACTGTGGATAGTATCCAGAGGCTATATCTGTCTATAAATGAAGGATGAGGTACCATTTTTGTATGCTGCTTACCAAGTCTAGGAAAGTTTCTAGAAAGTCACTTATCCTTCTAACATCTAAACATCACAGAAAGTTAAATCATAAAGCAGATATTACACTATCTGTCATGAAAAAGCTCTAACGTAGTGGAAAAATCTCCCCTGCCAAAGAATTGTCTTGAAACAATCGATGTAACTTTAGTTTCACGTTCTAAACCCTGATCAGTGCTCAACAAAGAAAAAGCGATCTTTTCATCTGCTAACAACTGATCTTGCAACTCCTGTTCTTTAATTTGTACTTGGAAAGAAAACAGATTTGTTCTCTTCAGAAAGAAAAATTCCCTACAGAGAAAGGGCTACCACTGCTTTTATGTTTTGCAGCACAGGTTGGTATTGCAAACCTTGAATTTCACAGTGACTATAAAGCAAAAGAATGCAACTACAAATATATGTGCAAATATACTCTGACAGTGTTTTACTTCCTGCCTGCCTGCAAAGAATCACAGAAACTGCAGATCTCCAAGATTAATGGAAACTCATCACTGAAATGAGCAGGATCAACTTATCTCTTAATTCTTAAGGTATCCAGTTTCAGCCAGACTTATGTGAGGATATGACTCAACATTAGATAATTTGAAATTCATCCAAGATAGCTCCAAAAAAACTTGTTATACCTGTTGTTACACTATGGTGTTGCTTACATTTTGGATTGTATCTTTCACTGCTATTGATTAGAGTAATGTTATGAAAGCAAAAGCGTGTGCAGTTACAGCAATGAGGAATCCAGGGGTGGATAGACTGCAGTAGATGAAATAATGTAAGAGACAGAAGTAGCAGTGATCCTATCTGAAATGCCTATACCACACTAACAACATAATACAAACTAACATGCATTTAGAAAAACAGAGCCTGGAAACTTATGCAGTCACGTTACACGCTGAAATGGATCTGAACCAGAGGTAAACAGCACCGTTCAAAGTCATAAATAGTACCCAATTGTTATACATACATTCCATTATGTTAGGTAATATTTTCAAATAGCCGTATGTGTGATTACTAGTTGTTTATAACACGCAAATCATCCATGGTATGAGATCCAAGCATTGCTGAACACTAGGACGTATAATCATATATCAATCAGAACTGAGGAGTCTGTGTTGCTTCCTCATCTTATTTAATTGAAAAGAAAAAACATATTTCTGCAAGGATTGTAGCAGCAGTTACCACACACCTCAGTAATGTCTCCAAGTCTTTCTACAGCCTGACCACACCTGGCTACAGTAGACACATATAGGCCGCCTATGCCAGCAGGTCCCAGTTTGACCAGATGACTGCAGCTTTGGCTGATTTTACAAAGGAATGCAGACATAGTGCCCACACCAATCACCTGTGTCATCATCAGAATTTCAGTCCCAGGAAAGTGCTTGAAGCCAAACACTTCCACAGCTTTGATCTGAGTAGTCCCAAGGAAATACCGTCCTAAGAGATTTTCTATTTTAATTCCTGTTACCTTCTCCATCATCCACTTTAAGAAACCAAATGCTGGGTCATGGCCAGCATTTCTGCTTTTCTTCCAAAACAGTATGCACACTTTCACTACAAAGTAGCAAATCTTGAGCCAGAATTTCAACTTGCGGCTCCTTTCCTCAAAGTTCTGTTGATTCTATGGTATGTTGCCATGCAGCAAAGATTCCAATAACTTCCTTGCCACACACAGTCAAAAATTATTTCAGAACAGCTGCATATCCTTCACATTTTTATTGACATAGCTATCACAGGCTAGTAAAGTTTCATTAGCTGTACTTAAAGACATGATTATCATGTTGTGTGTTTATATTATGCAGAAATAAATCTGGAAAGAATCTTGCATGATTTTCATCCATAAATGCATAGCAATGTACACATGGATATGCAAGTATGGAATATACTGTATGAAGTGCAAACTTACCTACACTTTCTTCATTACGAGATCCCATAGGGACCATTCCTAGCATCCCAATAGGGATAAATCGCTTCTCTATTCTTAATCATTCCTTGGCAATGTTTGAAAATGCCAGGAAACCATCAGTGATAATGACTTCTGATCTGGATACCTGTATGCCTAGCAAAAGTCCTCAACCTTGCAGGAATTTGTGCTATTTCTGCACTTAATTCAGAACTAAAATGAACTGGCAGCATTCAAAATACTCCATAAAGGATACATTTGTGTAAAGATTTCAGCAACTGAAACAGAACATCTTTTAAAATATCATATTACAATTTCTCATCTAAATTTCAAAGCAAAAAATAAAACAGCTGTCTTTTAATGAGGTAAAAAGCTTCTTCAGTTTGATTTCTTTTACAAATGGAGTTTGAAGCCTGTATGTTTCACAGAATGTTTTGATCTTGTTGAATAAGCAGTTTCTGTTGGAAAATTGTGTTTCATCATTTTTGTGGAGCCTGGAAAAACTGGTATTGCTCTATTAGCTTCAGTGATTTACAGCAAGAAAGGACGTGGCTTGTAACAGCAGCAATCCTTATCAGTGTCTTGTGGACACATTTGAACAGAAAAGATATTGTACAATGATGGAGTATGCATTTTGGAAAGACTGAAAATGGTGGATGGGCAGTAAATTACTTTATATTAGTAAGCTTTGTTTCAGTGTTATTCTTGGCAAGCAGAGAAGAAGATGAGCCTTAGCAAAGAATCATTCCAATATATGTCCACAAACAGACCTCAAAATACTGACTAAATCCATATAGAAGGATCAAGTAGGGTGACAGCAAGCCAAACTACAGCTGCTGGAGAGAAAAAAAAATATTTCTGTGAGGGTTGACAGTGAGTCTTATCAACCACTAAACAGTGGGGAAAGAAACCCAGAATGTTTGTTGATACATGCATAACTTGCATGTAAACTGGAGCAAGCTTATATAGAATATGCACGTACCAAAGTAATTTTTAATTAAATAATCCCAACTGTTAGCTTACTGATGTCCTCAGATGACTCATTCCATTGTGGCCATCCATCAGGGAATTATAATGAAACGTCTTGGAGAGTGTCCTCTCAGAGTGGTACATCTTTATAGTACATTATAATCCTTTGTATTCACCTGCCTGGCTGCACATTTCTTTTGTCTTATTCTTGGATCAAAAGGAATATTTTTATTCTTTCTCTGCATACATCTAGGTACACTAAATGTTCTTTGTCTTTGATATCATTAGCAGCAGCAATAATGAACAGCTCTGGGAGTCCTATTTAAGAGCTAAGAGCAACAGTTTTATTTCGATGGTTTGCAAATGAATTACTTGGCAATTAATAGGAACAATTCCCATGGAAGAATAATTATTGACACACATAAGAAGAAGGAGGAAATATTAACAAAAAAAAAATTACAAAATATCAAATCCCCACAACTCATTTGTAACAAAATTGAACAATTTTGAACAGGCATAACATTCATCTAGGTACAAACAAAATCAGGTAACCTCATTCTTAGAGTCAGATGTTTATATGCTTATTCATACACAGGGTTTGTTATATGTCAGTAATTTCATTAAACAACCTGAATTATGTAACAGCCAGAAAAACTCACAACTGAGGGTCACATTGATCTAGCAGGGAAATAATCTACACTGTAAAACAGTATTTGAGTCCAAAACAATCCTGAAAAATTGGGCACATTTGATGGAAAAAAAACATACAGAAAGGAGCAATATGAATAATTAAAGTCTGGAAAATAGCATCTACCAACAAGACAGAAAGAGTTCAGGGTATAACCTAAAAGGGCAGGCCTTGAGAGGAAGTATAACAGTATTAAATGTAAAACATTCAAACATAAAATATGTCAAAGGGTTGGAAATAATTTATCCTCTATGTCCTTAAAGGTGTAGACAAGTCATGGGAGTAAGCTGCTGCAATGTGGAGGATAGATACAAGTCTATCCTACATGATGTTCTCCAAAAAGCTGCCTGGGAAAGCTAAGTAATCGTCACTGCTAGACACCCTGAAAAGAATGACAGATTATCCTCTGTTACAAACAGGTCTCATCATGGCCAGGTGATTTCACTGCCCCAAACCTTGTAGCTCTCTGAACCATAACTGATCCCACTGACCTCACTGCAAGCAGCCTACCAAACCATGGAAACGTTCCCAACAGCATGAAGAGATATGATAGCAGATCCAAAGAGCTATTGGTCACCAAGTGTGACGATGAGGATTTTACTGCAAAGTATGTGCAAGGATGTGAATTCTTATGAGAGAGCAATTCAGGACTTGTTAATACACCTTTACTCCAAGACACAGAGTATGTTGTTTTGGAATGAAATAAAACTTGACAGGGATCAAAAATGAACATGATGTAGGTGAGTTACACAAGACAAGACCTTCACAACTTCAAAGATTGCATTACCATTGAGACAATGCAGTAATTAAAAAATTGATTTAGAGAACATTACAGGTTATTCCAATGATATAAAATATCTGAAATCCTGCATTGTTGCACTGTGAAGACAAATATATGAGTGAAGTGCCAACAAGATTACCGGTTTCACTTCTTTGACTTCAGAAGTGTCCCAGAGTTCAGTAAGACAGCTTATAAAGAAAACAAGCATAAGCTTCTGAATGGGAAACAAAGTAAAGCAATTTTTTTTTTTTTTGTTACAACTTTCTCTAGGAATTATTGTGGGGAATGGAGCTTTCACATGTACAGTCTATAAAAAGGTCATTATTACGCTTTTGAACAGGAAAGAAATCTGCTCAGTTTTTAACAAGTTATTAATAAGAAAGGACTCCCTGCATTAGATTATTATTTATTTGTGGTTTTGAACTCTGATTTAGAAAAAAAAGTCCGCAAAAAATCAAAACAACAACCACACTTCTCTTGCCCAGGTTGTTTTGATGTCTGGGAAATTGTAAACCCTGAGAAATAAATGATTTAGCTTGCAGTTAGAAAGCAAAATCTTGTCACTACGTAGAAGTCACTTACTTAGTTTGAAATGCCAACTTTAAATGGACACAAGTCAAATATCCATAGAACCGAGCACATCATTCCCTCCCAGCTGCAGAATAGAGCAAAGCCTTCCCTTCCTAAGCTTTTAATTTCTTACCACCCAACTTCTCACAATGCCCATACCATAGGAAATGGTCCACACAAAACAAGTTTAGGCCTTAATCTTTGAAACATCAGGAGCAACTTCAAGAATTTCAATGTGCCATTAATACTAATTAAATAATTGACAGGGTAAAAAATTGGCAGCACCAGTGTAAAGTAGTTGCTTCATAACAGCTAACACAACATGGACAAGGCATTTCAGTAGTGCTAATAACAGTCTCTATGAAGTACAAACCTCAGTGTGAGAGATACACCATGTGCAGGTCTTTACTTCCAGAATAGAGATTTACCCTAACAGAAGTGAAAGCATACACAGGAGAAAATGAAACAAAAAACTGAAGAAGTATGTCTCTAACATGATCATACTAATGGAGAGACAAATGCAGACAAAGATTATGGTTCAATAGAAAATGTATTCTCTAGAACATTATATTGTGGAGATTTATTATAGATGAGCTATGGTTATTCATTTCTCTGAAGTAATTAAATTTCTATTGACACAAAAATCTCATAACTAAAGAGGTTCAGCAATCGCTTGAGCTACTTTCAAGAGAAAATGAAATTAACCTACGTTGGATATAGACAAACTGAACAGACAAGGCTCGTAAAAGTAAGCTAATAAAAAAATTCTGTGCCATAGAGGCTCATGCACTCAACTACTTCTGTAGCCACTTGATTATTTTAACGTCCTTCCTTTTATAACTCATACTTGCATTAATTTATGGTCCATTGCACCAAAATGTCAAGTGTATAAAATGTAAAATTTTATAGTGGAATAGGAAAGCATGACTTCAGGCTAAAACAGAGATGTTATGCTACCTGTTCTCCAAGGTAAAGATCACAAACTAAGAATAAACAAGCAATGGGGTTTTAAAACTACTCTTACTGTTTCAGTTTGTTTTATCTAACACATATATCACAGCCCGTTGCCTCACGAAAATCAGCCTACTAAAGTGCAGTTGAGGTTGTAGGTGTCTACTAGACTATCTCTGTTACTTTTCAGGAAATCAATGCAAATCACAAGGTTTAGTGTTGAAGAGCAATCCCGTGGTGCCCTCACTCATAGGAAGAGCCTTACACCACAAGTTGCTCCGCTTCCACTAATAAAGGTGTTCCCTGAAGACATCTGAAAGACATGTAGATGAGGTGTTTAGGGACATGGTTTAGTGATGAGCTTGACGTTGTTAGGTTAGTGGTTGCACTCAATCTTAAAGGTCTTTTCCAATCAAAATGATTCTATGAAAAGGCAGGCACAGCTCTACTGTTGTCCCCAAGGGAAGGCAGAGCAACAGCTTCACAACTCTTACAAAAACTTCTTTTCTAAACAAATACAGCTCTTGAACTGACAAACTGTCCACCCTCAGCTGTCCCTCTTGCCAACCAACTCCAGGAAGAATTATGTTTCTTTTTCAGTAAGCTTTCCAGGTCATCCATGTTCCTTTCTGATGTTGTCTTTGAAAGGACATAGTCCAAGGCACTAACTTAACATTCACAAAATTGCAGATCCAGCCCAGGAAATTGTGTGCAACCCATTAATTTAACTGTGAACAGAGTTAACAGGAGATCAAGGTGTCTGACAATTGCTCTCTTCAACTTCATTATCAAAGCCCTCTAACAATGGAAACTTTAACTTCAGTAGATCTGCAACCACACTGTAGTTGTGTTAATTTAGCACATTAAAATAAAACTCCCAGAGCTGGATGTCTGCAGCTGCATTTATGGTTCAGACTCTAAAATTCAATACAACTTTCAATTCAATACAACCTTCTCTTTTTCTTTGGTTCATCTAGGCACTGTTTTTTCCTTGGATAAAAGAAAACAAGAGAAACAAAACCAGGAACATGCTAACAAGCAGTTTAAGGAAAATAGCAAAAACACCCCTCCTAACACTTTGAATTTTGGTCACCACCTCACGACCAGACTTCTACCTGGTGTGAAGTGGGATTAAATTCAAGTCAGGGCTTCTAATTTATACATGTTGAAATTGTTGCCAACTGAACAATACAAAAAATTCAGAATATTTGAAATATTGAAGGCTGACCCCTAAAAATCATACTACAATAATCTCAGTAGTATGTTAAAGATGGTTACTACCCACCATTCCAGCCTCAGAATATAGATTCAAATACGTGATAATTCTCTTGTAAGCCACCTCATGTGCTAATGGTACCGTAGCTGACTAATAGCTTCATGTGTTTATTTTCCTCATGGAGAAAAAAATATTACATAGTACTACTGTGTAACTAATAGGATAGTCTAGCTTCATTTGTTCCCTAATTAGTTTTCAAATTTACATAGTTGAGAGTCCTGAATGTCTTTATGTGTCTTCACTCCGCATTCTTAAGTTATGTTTAAGCTGAGGATGAGCTTTAATACAAATATTTCAAGTTGAACATTCCACTACAAGAAAAAAATAAATCTGCTTAATTTTTTTTTTTAAAAAAAAATCTCACCCTTAATACTGAAAAACTACAATCAAAACATGTTTTTAAAGCAAGCTCAAGCTGAGTTTCAGATCAGAGCATTTCAGTAGTTTATAAACTCAGCTTCCTAAAAAGAGTTCCAAAAAATCTGCTACAAAATTAAAAAATAGGTCTTAATTCTGTACTTTAAATTATCTCCCTAAAAATTATATGGGCTTCTGAAAATTACCAGTTCCTAACAATGAGAAGCCAAACAAAGTACAATGCCAATCTGGGCAACTTTAAAATCAACTTTAACATCTATTCAACATGTAGTACTTTCTCAGTTCTGACCTCATGTACTGCCATAGGTTGTCCTCAAATTAAGATATTACTACAGGTATCTACAGAGCAGAGAAAGACTCCTTATGGCTATTCTTATGAGATGGGACAAGACTATGAGGCACTCAGAGTGTGATAGGATGACCTCTTGTTATGAGATCCTAAAAATTGAAAATGAGTGACATTCAAGATGTAGCTCTTAATACTTGGACATTTTCTCTTATGCCCTGACATTGTGTCAGGAATCCCACAGACTCAAGGAGTAACAGACAAGAATGTGGAAAAAGAAAATTCACCTTGCAACAGGAAGAAAATAAGGAATAAAGACTACATGCAATGCTGTTCTAACATCATCAGCATTTGCGTACAATAAGAAACTAAAACAATGGAGCTTATCAGATAGGAAATGCTTTTTCCTGTAAGGCTGTTGATCTGCCCACTTGCTTCATGCATTGAAGGGCTTGGGAAGGAACTCAAACAGATATGGTCTTTAACTAGGCAATTTAGACTCTTGTTATATAGCAATTTAATGAAGGGAACAAGACTAATCCCAAATCCACCAGAACAAATAGATTTAAATAAATGACTGATGTACATTGACTGCTTTCTCTTGTTTATGCAAAATATTCCCAACATCCAAATGAAACTTAAAGAAACTAAACAGTATGCCTCTCTAATCCTTCAAAAAAGACACATACATTAAAAGAAAATAAACCTGGTGGCATACAATGGGTTTGATCACACTCTTCCTTAGTATCTGGCATTGTCTCAAAAGAAACTTTTTTTACCTCAACAGCCAGAGGCCACAAGTTTTCTCATGCTTGAACAACCCTTTGGGGATGAGAACCTGAATGCACCACTTACTGACACCTCTGCCAGAAGGCTGCTTGATCCAGGAGTTTTCTGGATCATTGGTTTTCAGAAGAGTTGAAGTCTCAATGAAGTCTTTAAGGAACCTTCGATTCTTAGACATGCCTCTGCACAGGACTGCCAAGAGCTGTCTCAGCTGAGGCATTACCCTTACCCTATTGCTCCCACTGAGCTGAGAGCCAATTTCTCTCCCTGCAGCATTCCTCACACTCTCCTCATGTATATTTAATATATACATTCATTCCACTGAAGGTCCCAATCCTGTTGTCAGCATCAAATTTAAGAACTGAATAGCACCCAAGCAGTAAGCTTGGACCCATTTTGTTCCTCCTGACACTGAGTTTCCTTGGCATATCAAAGGTTTGTATGCAAAGCTCACTGAATTAAACAGGCAGCAATCCACAGCACACAATTTGCCATGCTGGATGGAGAAAAGCCGAAAACCTATTCTTGCAAGAAATAGAAATCAAAGACCAGCAGAAAAACAAAGCTCAGCTCAGTCTCAAAAGACTCTCAATATCGAAGAGAAAAAAAAAATCTGTGCTCAGTTTGAGGAAGTTCCTCTAAATAAGCAGCGTCTTGTGGCTTTGATTCTTTTCTCTCAATGAAGTGTACACAAATTTCTTTCCTGGAATACCAGCATCGTTGCATGGAATCCATGGCATAAACAGGTGAGTGCTATTTCCTGAAAGTTATTGCACATTACACAGCTGACTTCAACAATAACTTCTAAATGAAATGTAGATAAGCCCTCTTAATTCCAATTATCTTTTATTTTAAAGCTTAATTACAATAGTACTGTCATGGAATGATAATTACAATTTATTTAAACATTGATAAGTAAACATTAGGTTTTATTTTCCTACTGTGAAATGTATCTAACCTAATGGGCTGATAATTCAATTTAATTGAATGCAAAGAACCTGGGTAATTTCTGTCAGGTATCATAAAATGGCAATGGCTGCATTATACTAACATTTTCCAAAACCAACTGTTCTTTTTATGAATTGGCAGTTCTACTGATCATTATTTAGTTCTCAATAAAACGACAAAGGAAAAAGTTGGAGTCTTGTGCAGTCAGAGCACAAGGCCTCTTTCAGATCTTATCAGTAAAACATAAATTAAATTGTGGCAGAACTGATCTTATGTCATTCAGGCTTCAGAAGTGCAGTGACTGCCAAAAAGGCTGTGAAAGCCTTAAGACCAAAGGTACCTACATGGCATTCATCAGACAAGTCCTTCAAGCTCTGTTCACTCACATTAGCTAAAATCTGAACTGCTTCTAGTTATGGCTTCAGCCTGGAATCAAGCAGATACTGGTCTTAGACACACTGTTGTAAATTAGGAGCTGTTTGTTGATAAACCTTAACCTAGGATTTAAATACGTTCTTAAGATGAGATTCTTCCTAAATGTACATTGTTTTCCAAACATCCTGATTGTATACCAGCAATCGGTCTGGCTCAGAGCTGGGAAGAGTTTCAAGCAGCTTCTTACAGGAGCCATCTTTACAGCCCCTTACCAGAAACAGTTGTCATGACAATTACTTTACTGATTGCTGAAATAAAAGTATTGCTAGCAGACTTGCCTGCTTTGTACTGAAGACAGTAAGAAGGGCTCAGTTTAAGACATTAGGGCATCATCAAAAAGTCACAAAACAGTTGGATCAAGCCCTTGAGCACTTTCAGTTTTATATCCACATCAGAAAAATCAACAAGAGAAACTTTGTCTGAATCCTGCCTACCAAATGGGGATTCTTGTTATGTGAACACTCTTGGTCTGTTTTGGGATATGAACTAAAGGCTTTTTAATTGGGAAGAAATGGATGACTGGATAACATGATAGCATGAGTACTGGAACTAAAGATTCAAACAAAGATTATGAAAATTTGGGTTTTCATTCAAAACTTTACCTGCAAATCTCAGATGAATTTTAATAGCTGCAAGTCCACACATCCTGATCCTCTACTTTTGAGGCAGTTACATGTAGCATCCTACAACACATCAATTCATCTTTCCCAGTCTTCCCAGATCTACACAGTGAAGACCCTGACTGCTGGCATGAGTTTCTTTTAACACCAAAGAAACAAGTGTCAGTTGGAAAAGTAACTCTAGTGATCCAGCATAACAGAAAATCACAGAACAGTAGGAATTGTAAAGGGATTTCTAGAGATCATCTAGCCCAACCCCCTTACTAAAGCAGGTTCACAGGAACATGTCCAATGAGTTTTGAAAGCCTCCAGAGAAGGAGAGTGCACACTCTCCATGGGCAGCCTGTGCCAGGGCTCCCTCATCCTCGCAGTGACTCAGTTCCCTTCTTCAGGCCTTCTGAAAAGGCATGCATTTTTTTTAAAGAGATATAGCATTTTTGACAGTATCCTCTGAAATGCTTACCTGACCATAACATTTTATGAAATCTAGCATTGGTGTTTAGCCAGCTAGACACTTCTATTGCAGTTTTAGCTTTACGAGAGGACCCTTTCGTGTTGGGATTGTGTCCAGGATCCTTCTAACAGCCAGTCAGAGACCTAGAATATACAAAACTATATACATCTTCTCTCTGTACCGATCACTTGCTACTCCTCATCCCAGAAGCATGAAGCAGGTGAGAACTCCTTCTGAGTGCTCTGCTCAGATAATAAACAACTCCTAGAAATGCGTGCAAGTAGCTGAGAGCAGCATTAGCATGCTAACTAATATCAGTTTCATTTCAACAGCCTGTATCATGATGAGAAAATTGAAGCATCTGAACATTTTACAGACAGAAAAAAACAATTTTTAAAGCTCCTATTACAAGAACCTTCATTTTACTGAAACAGAACTTTTCTTGTCTCTACATTAAATGTTTGTCAATGATTTAAGAAGATACTGTGCCCTAATATATCAGAGTGAATATTGTTTGACCCATGGTATTAATGACAAAATAAGGCAAATGCTGTGGATGGGAGATTCCTGTCCTCAAAATGTGGTGTCATTTTTATGAATAAACACAAGTCTATGCAGTTTTCAATTGTGGATTAATCTGACAATGGTCTAGCAATATAATTGTCACAGAGTTGTGCTGGTAATTTTCAGATTTGTTCTGCATCGGTAATATCTTTGATTATATTTCTGAAGAGAAGAAAACATGAGAAGAGGGAAAATATGATACAGAAATAACTATAATTTTATTATTGATGCATCTCAAATCAGTATGTTTACAGCACTACTGAATGCAGAGGTCTCTGCATACAAATTATCCTGATATCTAGGTGTCATGGTTTAGCAAGGAGCAGCTTTTGCTTGTTACCAGGGGGAAGGAGTTGCAGTGAAGACCTGGTAAAGAGTTCTTTGACTCCTCTGGCTCTTGGGTTCAATCCCACCTCTGGCCTGGCTGGGCCAATCTGGCACCTCTGTGATCACTATTTAGGGATGGAAATTTGAAGTGCTTGAGAGGAGGTGCAACAGTGATACAAGATGGAGGTGACCACGTGGACCTCACAGTCAGAGAAGGAGGAAGGAAGGAGGGGAGCCGGACCGGAGACCCCTCTACAACCCGTGGTGAGAACGTAGGCTGTACCCCTGCAACCCATGGAGTGAGACCCACCAGCAGCTCCGTGTGAGTGCACCTGAATGGGTAGGAGACTGTGTGAGGAGGTGGCCATGGACGTGCTGGAGAGCCTGTGCACCACAAAGCAGACCCACACAAGAGGCAGAGAGGAGCTGCAGCCTTTGGAATGAACGCACATCGGAGCAGCCTGTGCAGGGCTGCTGTGTGTATGAGGTATCCTGCGGAGGTGCAGGGAGGACTGGTGCAGAGCCCACCTGCCCCGAGAAGAGACAAACAGCAGAAGCTATTAGGAATAGACTGAAACCCCCATTCCCTGACCCCTGAGCTGTTCAGTGGGGGAGGAGGTAAAGAAGCAGGATCAGGGCTCTGAGCCTGGGAAGAGGGGAGGGGTGGGGAGAAGATGGTTGTGTTCTTCATCATTGTATCATTCTGTGTTGTTTTGTGGTTTTTTTATGTTTTGGGTTTTATGGTTATGGTTTAGTTGGTGTTGCATTAAATTATATTCTGTTTTCTTCCCCAAGCTGAGTAGCCTGTTCTGTTTTGTCTGGGACCATAAGCGGCAATTAAGCCCTCCCTGCCCTTTGGCAAGTCTCAGATCCTTGGTAATCATGGTCTTTTGTCCCCTGATGGGCTTAAAACATGACACATGCTTCAATGTGACTTCAATTTAACATGCAAAAATCACTATTCCAATCAAACATTTCATAAAACTAACGATAGTGAACTTAACTAACCTTTACCAATATGACAAGCAATTCCAATGATGAAGTTTGTATATGTTTGTATATGTTGCCCACAAGACATATTAGTGAGAAAAGTTTTCTTCACATCTACAATGCTCAGAACTTCATTCAGTTGCTCAAAGTTGCTTTTAATTGTCATACAGATGGAGATCAGGTTCAGGTAAGCACGATATTTAGATCAGACACATTTCTGTTCAAGCGCACACAGTCCAGGAGGTTCCTGCACAATGTTGACGAGAACTTGCTGTTACAGGTGATTGAGGAGCCCATGAGGAGAGGCATGCTGCTAGACCTTGTACTAACAAATAAAAGAGGACTGGTTGGGGATGTAAAGGCTGGAGACAACCTTGAAAGCAGTGACCATGGGATGACAGAGTTAAAGATCCTGTGTGGAAGAAGCAGGGCACCAGGCAGGATTATGACCCTGTATTTCAGGCGAGCTGACTTGGTGTCCTGGTTTAGGCCCATCAGGTCAAGTCTTTTTAATTCCTAAAGGCCACTGTTACTGCACAGACTGAAGGGAAAGCAGATAGGTCCAAGTGAGGACAAGAGAAAGACTGAGACAGATGTTAGTTGTGTTTGAAGAGAGTTCATGGAGTTTCTCTTGGTGGGAATTTAGTTTGCACAGAAGGCAACATCCACACCATGCTGCCCTGTCCTGGTTTTGGCCCATCAGGGAACAAAAGACCACGATTAGCCTCAAGTACCAAGGACTTGAGGATTGCTAAAGGGCAGGGAGAGCTTAATTGCCGCTTAAGGTGCAGGACAATACAGACCAGGCTTCTCGGCTTGGGGAAGAAAACAGAAAATAATTTAATACCAACTAAAGCATAAAACCTCAAAACATAACCAAAACAAACCAACACAGAATGGTACAGAGATGAAGAGTCCGACCAGTCCTTTAAGACCA
>WBNH01009080.1:0-138728 GCA_013401255.1 Urocolius indicus
TGCATTCCTGTGTGACCTGATATGAATTAACTTGCATTAGCAGGGGTTTGAACTAGATGATGTCTATATGTCCCTTCCAACCCCTACCATTCTGTGAGTCTGTGATTCCCAAAGGGCCTTTGGTACCCTCTGCCTAACTCTAGAACTGGGAAACACAGTACTAGATGCAAAGATTTGTGCATCTTTCACTTTGGCCAGCTAGGAAGTCACCTCCCTACTGCAACCTCTGGTGCAGTGGGTTTTGCCAGATGGAGTTGTCATTTTTCTCAGCTTAGATGTAACAATTGGCTGCAGCAATGGCTGTTTAATTCCCTTGCTAACATTTCCAGGGCAGCTATTTAATTTTTTTTTTAAACTCTCTTGCTTCTGGAAATCCCGTAATCAAATCCAAGCTCTGTCAATCTAATTAGTTTTGAAGTGCAGCATCTCCATAACTTAGAGACCTAAATAAGCAGATTAATATTAAAACCTAGCTTCTCTCCCAACACTTAATACTGTTCTGTATTCCCCAACAGAAGTTACTGCTGAACAACAGCCTGCTGCAATTGCTATCCCTCTTTTAGCCTCCTTCTCTCTTCCCTGGCCTCTGCCCTCACTGTGTCCATCAGGAACTGAAACGACCAGGCACAACCCTCTGTTGCTCTGCTTCAAACAGTCTTTCATGATGCAACTTGTTTAAAAGATGCTGATGCTGCTTCTAAGGCCAGCATGGAGAGGTCCAGGGATGGTGTGTAGCAGCTCCTGGTGCCACGCAGTAGGGGCTGCTCTTGCAGAATGCACGTCGGGCCCTGCATGTGCTGCAGTTACTTCTGAACCTGCAGCCAGAGGAGCCTGACTTATGTGGCAGAGGAGATGGCACCTGCAGAGCAATGCCTCTTTGCCAAGGTGCTACACTGCTGGCTCCTTCCTGGGGTGCTGCCAGGAGCTGGCAGGGAGGAGATGAACAAGCTCCCTTGGTACAGCATCCTTCCTGGTCCCCAGCGGCATGTTGTCCCCCTGAGCTTTCTGCTGACTGCAGTGAAGGTGAGATGCCCAGTGGATTTATGTCAGAAATGTGCTGTTGGCCCAAACTGCAAAGGCCTGTGGAGCTATGACTGTAGAGGAGGGAGCCTTTTCAACTCTTTTGTGTAGGCAGAAGATTGTTAAAAAATCAACAGGGAGAGATGCAGCTAAAGAGCTCTTTTTATTGTGATGAGATGTGAGGCACGTGATTCAGACTCTGCTTATGTCCTGCTGGTAAAGCAGATTCAGAATGAGTGTTTGCCCACTGCTGTGTCAGTGAATGAGGAATAACCCATTCCAATTTCCTGAAGGACTTTGACATCACTGCAGTGCCCTGGCCAATTTTGTTCTTGTTTGGTTTGTTTTTGTTTGTTGGGTTTGTTTGGTTGGGTTTTTTTTTGACAGAAATAATGGTGCAAATGTGAGTGAGCGCCGGTTCACCAGAAAAGAACTGTGAGTGTTCTCCTAGGTTAGGGTCTTAGAAAGCTACAGTTGCATAGCACTGGTGTTATTCTGCTTCCCAGCCTCTTCTGCTCTTAGATTTTATTTGGTGATTTGTTGCAGGTCCTATGCAAAACAATTGCAACGACCTTTCTGGGCTGCTGTGGATTTTGCTCGTGAAGACCCTGTCCTTGCTGTGTATTGGAGCCACATCTCCCGAGGGCCCCAGACATGCAGGATATGAATAACAGAAGCAGTTCTTCCCGCCACCGTGAGTGAAGGTCACTATTTCCTTCACCTTTGCTAGGCTTCCCTGTTTTCACAGCCGTCTGGTTTCCCTGGGGCTGGTGGGTGGTTTGGTTTAGCAGCACATGTGTGAGGAGATCTTTATCCACTGAAATCTCGCTCGGCTCTGTCAGCCCAAGGTGAAAGCCCACGTGGCTGTGAGGCAAGCTCCCAGCAAAGCGAGCCTGGCTCTGGCAGGAGCTAGAGGATTTGGGCATTTGTGCTCTGTCAGGAGCGTGTGCCCAGGGGATGGCGGCTGAGCCGGGTGGCCTTGGGAGCGGCAGCCGGCCGGCCCCCGCTCTGTAATTGGGAGAAGTAGCCAGCTGCCTTTGATGTCTGAGCCGGGCTGAGAGAACCTGATGGCAGACTTCAAAGTGTGTTGCGCCAGCTCCCCTGATTATCTGTAGGCTTCTGGCGCATCCCCCAAGACTGCCAGCTTATCCTGGCTAATGCTGCACGCTTCCCTGCATCCCTCTGCCCTGCTTGGCACCAGCCGCTCACTTTTAAGGCTGCAGACTCCATCGCTCCCTGTCCTCCTGCCCCTCCCCAGCCACTGTGGGTATATGACAATGGCATTTCTGGGTGGGGGACACGCCTCCTGAAATCTGCAAAGCAAAAGCAGAGGTGGCATTTTTTGAGAGCTTGCCCATAGCCTGCACCCCTCCCCATTCAGTTGCACAAGCAGCCTGAAACAGAAGAGAACTCTCTGCAGCTGCCCTGTGCAAAGCATTGAGGTGTTTACAGCCAGGCAGACACCATGTGCCTTTCTCTTCCAAAAAACTTTTGAGAAGCAGAGCTCTCATCCATCTGCTCCAGGGCAGGTCGCACAAACCGAAGGATAAGGAGAGGCTAGGAGGAGAGGGCTGTGTTGTGTTTGCCTCCTTCAGCCTCTCTGCTGAGACCTTGCATTAGTCTCCAGCTCCTTTGCTCCCTGAGCTTTAGTGCTTGGGGAGCCCCAGATTGCCATTGGTGTGAGATGTGGAAGGCACTGAAGCCTGGCTTGGATAAGGTTGAGATGGTAGAGCCATGGGGCTTAGCAGAGACCCTAGAGCTCATTTTTTTCCCAGAGCACTTTACTTTCACCTGGGATGTTGTGTGTTAATGCCAAAAGCTATGAAAGTGGAACTTTTCAAGAGCTGTTGTTTCTGTTTGTGGTTTGTTGGGTTTTTTTTTTTTCTCCCAGAGCAAGCAACCTTACCAGTGGCTGCAAAACCTTTTCTGTGTAAAGCCAGATTTGCTCAAGACATGGTTTGAAGTCTGTTTTCCTTTGGAAAGTCAGGTTCCTTGCCACTTTTAAAAGGTGAGATAGGCTGTACCCTCTGCTGCTATGGGTGGAAGTCAGCAACAAATGTGAGCAGGCAGAGGAAACCATAGCTGGCCAGGCACCCAGCTGGAGTCAGGGAGCTCATGGGGCCATGTAGGCAGACAGGATCTGGGATGCAGCCTCTCCCCTCTGCTTTCTTAATTGCTTTTTGTTCTAGGCAGTCTGTTCACCCTAAAAACCAACACTCAACGTAGAGGTGCCTCCTTCATGCCCAACAGCTTCCTCCAGAGCATTTCTACCCTGCTGTGGGAGTGATCCCAGGCTCCTTGTAATGCACAGGGGTAGTTGTCTGGCCAGAACTTGTTTATCTAAGAGGTTTCCAAGTTGCTATGGATGTTGCTGATTTGCTACTGTGCTCTTTTAGGTAGAGTCTAACTTAACCCTGGCTGCAGTGGTAATGCTGCATTTTTGGTGCTGTTTTTCTGGAAGACTTTGACCCAAAGCCAGAAAAAAAAGGGCCTGCAAAGGGGTTTGAGGAGGCAGGAAGAAGGAGAATGGATATCAAGGCATGAAGTTAAAGATGGTCATCGCCTGCGAGAAAGCCAAAGCTAGTGCTGTGGGCAACCTGACCTCTGGCCTCGTGCTCTGGACTGGGACATTGTTGTACCTTGCTGTGGTGTACTGAGAGGTGGCCTTGCTACTGAGGTGCTGGTGGTAGCCAGGCTGTGCCAAGGGCTAGAGGTCAGTAGTGTTTAATCCCTGTGGCCCTGGTGTAGCACTTCAGCTCACCAAGTGAGGTGCATGGGCACGTGTACCACCTGCCTTGGAGGAGGCAAGTCCTCCACTCTTTGCGGGTACAGGCAGGGCCCCTCTGTGCTATCTAAGAAGCTTATTTCCCTCTCATTTCCTGTCTGGTGTCATCTGCACAAAAATAGGGCAAGAGGATCATTCTCCCCATGGGTTTGTCTTCCCTGATGTGGTTTTCTGATGGCAATGCTGTCTTCGTAAAGGACTCTGATCCTCTTCTTTCATCCTGCCTTGCGCGGTTAATAGCCCTGACGTATGTCTGGCTGCACTGATTTCCCAGGGAGGAAGAGAATCAGTTTTACACTGCTCAGCCCCAGGAAGAGGGAGCTGTTGGTTTTGTCCACAGAGCATCATCATTGCCAGTGATAGGACAATCCTATTCTTCCTGGTTCCTCTATTGCAAATGTAAACAGCGTCTCATGCATCATTAGAGTTGCAAGCTCGGAGTTAAACTGTCCTCATGTGTGTGTTTATCTGCATGCTGCCTGTCGGAAGCTCACTGAGGTTGAACTCCAACTTTCCTTTCCATTTACTTTGTCGCTGTAGCAGAGATGCTTTTTCCTCCTCCATAGTGGTAAAGGGGTTGGCTTACTGTCAGGAGGATCATCTCGGGGTGCACTGCTGGCAAGGGGTTGCTCTTGGAAAGCAAACCTCTTCATTCCTCTCCTTCTGAGCATGGGAGGGTTTCATCCTGCAGCAGGGAATAGAAGCCTACCACGCAGTTATGGCTACGTGTGGCTGTGTCCTGTTGCTGCAGGACGTGAGCCCTCCTTATCACCAGACATGCTGCAGTACTCCACTGCTTGCCAGCCTCCATCTCTGAGGAGCTAGCATGTGGGTTTCAGCCCTGCCTTGCATCCCCCTCTTCCAAAACAGGTGCTGCTCCTCTGCTCTGTATTGTTACAATGAGGATGGGTGGCTGGCAGGGGACAGCTGAGATCTTGCAAGGACCTCTCTGCCTGCTGCAACAACCTGCTTCCCCCTCCATGGGCTTTCTGGAGAGCTGTGTGGTGCTACGGGAGCTGCGTGTGCAGACTGATGAGGAACTGGCGAAGGGAGGCATGAGCCTTGCAGCCAGGCCCCGAAGGCTGTCATATGAATCAGTTTATTAAATGGGGAAAGCAAAGTCCTCCTATTTGTTTTGGTTTGTTACATGAATCTCATTCCCTTTAGGAGTCCCATGGGATTGAGCAAAAGGACTTGTTTTATGGTTAGATTTTGCTTGTGAATTCCTGAACTAATTTAGTCATTCAGTCGATGCCCCAACAGCACAGTAGGAGCAGCGTGGCTCAGGGGAAAATGCCTTCTGGTACCATCTTTTCTGGGAGGAAAAAAAATCCAGAACTCACAACCAAAACAACCCATTCCCAAACCCCTCAAACAAATCCTGAGATTTGAGTGAGAGAGTGTCTCTGTTTTGAGCCCCTTGCTAGTGTTTGGCTGCAGGCCTGAGAGGCTGCGTTTCATCTGCCTGGCATGTGCCCCTGCCCTCTGATGAGGGGATTGAGTGCACCCTCAGTAAGTTTGCAGATGACACAAAGCTGGGCAGGAACGTAGATGTGCTTGAGAGCAGGAAGGCTTTTCAGAGGGAGCTGGACAGGCTGGAGTGATATGCCAAGGCCAAATGCAATACTACAGGCTTGGGGCAGAGTGGCTGGAAGGCTATCTGATAGAAAAGGAACTGAGGGTGTTGATCCACAGCCAGCTGCACATGAGCCAGCTGTATGTGCCCAGGTTACCAAGAAGGCCAGTCGCACTCTGGCTTGTATCGGAAACATTGTGGCCAGCAGGACCAAGGAAGTGATTGTCCTCCTGTACTCAGTGCTGGTGAAGCTGCACCTCAAATACTGCATCCAGTTCTGGGCCTCTCACTACAAGGAGGACACTGAGGTGCTGGAGCATCTTCAGAGATGGGCAACGAAGCTGGTGAAGGGTCTGCAGAACAAGTCTTATGAGGAGAGGCTGAGGGAGCCAGGGACGTTTAGCCTAGAGAAGAGGAGGCTGAGGGGAGACATGATCATGAGCAGCTGATGCACTCCACAGCGCTTGCCTCTGGGGCTGTTTCTGGCAGCCTCCTGGCCTCAGCCCTCCTAGGGAAGCTCCCTGTGATCTCACCATGCTTGTGAGCAGTGCTAATCCCTCACATTTGAGTGCCTACCCATGGGATATACTTCCAGCAGAGCACTCCTGGCCTATTTCTGGCTGTGTGGTGATCCTTTGAGAGCCAATAAGTTGCCTGGGCTAGCTGTTAGGATGGAGGGTCTTCTCCCCATGTAGCTGGTGGGCATGCTTTAGAGATACTGCCTACTTGGTGTGTTCCACTGCACCCTAAGGCAGAGCTTGGTCAGCCATTTTCAGGAAGCCCAGTGCCATCCCGACTTGTAACTGAGGCTTTATGCTGCTGTCTTGCAGCTACAGAAAACAGATAGCTGGGAAGAGCTGCAACCCTAAAAATCTGACTCTATCCCTCTTGGGGTCCAGCCTATCATCCCCTCTGTTAGCAGGGAGCAAGCTACTCCATGCAACAAAGCAAGAATTGTTAGGCAGAAGGTTTGCCTGTGAGCTGCTGTCGAGGACCAAAGGCACAACCAGTAGCACGGGGCACACAACAGCGGGAGGAGCCTTGGGCACCTCCCTGGCCCAGGCGGTGTGGGGCTGAGGTGCTGCCTGTCCCCTCCCAGAGGCCTCACTTTGCTGTTGCACCCTGCTCCTCAACCGCTCCCCGCTGTTTCTAAGCAGAGGAAACCACTACCGCCAGGCAGCTTCCTCCTCGCTGCTTTCAACATCTTGGAGTGGCTGTCACCATCGCCCAGGAGAGCTTTCCACCGCCTCTCTGGGAGAGGACCCAAGCACAGCTGCTTCTCATGGTGCCTGATGGCTGCCATCCTTCTCCTTCTCCTCTTCCTGGGTGAGTGCCCTGCCTTGGTGACGGGAGCTTTCCTGGGGCAGACAAGGGGGAAGTAAGCACTCCCTTGGTGCAGATGGGATGTTTGCAGGAGGGTGGCTCAGCAGGGTACCTTGCTGGCGCTGGAGGCCAGGACTGCCCCACTGGGGCTAGCACTGCTCTGGCCCAGTGCCCATGGGAAGGGGTGCAACGTCATCTTCTCATTTTGGCACTGTGGTTTCTCTCCAAAGCAACAGCCCAGACCCTGGCAGGGTTTTGGTGACAGGACATGCACACCGCTGTTGTGTGGCTGCTGGAGGTGCAGTGGGGATTACCTCATCCTGCTTTGTTCCCTTGGGGAGAGTGTTTCTGAGTGTTTCTTAGGCTGTACTGCCACCAGCTCTCTGGCCCAGTGTCTGAGGTTGATCTTTGACTGAGTGCCCACATCCTGTGGGCATGTTGCTCGGTGTGTATGCTGGACACCAGAATAGAGTGAGTTTCACCACTGGGAGCTCTGCAGGAAAGGAAGATGTGTGAGCAGCTATCACCTTCCCAAATCCTCCGCACACAGAAATGGAGGGAGCCCTTGATGTCTCTCAGTGCTCTGATGCCTTCAGAGGGAGCCCTTGCTGGCCCTCTCTCCATTATCCTCTCTGATATCTGTTCATGCAGCACCTCTGCAGCACCCAGCCTGCTGGTTCTTTCCACTGTCCCACATCACTTATCTCTGCATAGCATCTCCTTCTCTGGCTGGGGGTCAGCTCTGGAGCCTTCTTCCTTTCATTGTCCAGTTTGTGCAGGACCTCAGTGCTTGAGCTTCTCAATTTTGACATGCCACATGCTTCCTCCAGCGATCTCAGCCTGGTTGCTGCTCCCTCTGAACAGCTGGCTGAGAGATGCTCTCCAGCCATGAACAGGCTTGACAGCTATCTGGCTGTGATGCTCTGGCCTCTCTTGTGTGACCCCCCAGTATCCTAGGAGACAAGAAAGTTTGGAGGCCTGTTGTTACAGGACTTTTTCTCAAAATTGCAAAGGGTGCGAAGCCATGTGGGGTGTGCAGCCCTTAGATTGCATATGCCCCTGCAAACACTGCCTGTGCCGACTGTTTGCCAGCAGGTATGAGCACTGGCCAGCGCGTGGTGACTGTGCAGAAGGGGCCCCTCTATCGCACAGAGGGCTCCCACATCACGCTGTGGTGCAAGGTGAGCGGTTACCAGGGCCCATCGGAACAGAACTTCCAGTGGTCCATCTACCTGCCCTCGGCCCCTGAGCGGGAGGTGCAGATCGTCAGCACCGTGGACCTCTCCTTCCCCTACGCCATCTACACGCAGCGCGTGCACGGCCGGGGCATCTACGTGGAGCGGCTGCAGGGGGACGCCGTCCTGCTGCACATCACCGAGCTGCAGGACCGGGACGCTGGCGAGTACGAGTGCCACACACCCAACACCGACGAGAGGTACTTTGGGAGCTACAGCGCCAAGATGAACCTCTCAGGTGAGTCCCAAAGGAGAGCCCTGTGCCCTGCCTCCCTTTGTACTAGGGAGAAATGCTTATCTCTGGCAGCTGGGCAAAAGGGTGATTAATGGGACTGGTGGACACATTTTCCTTCTCTCTCCACTGTGGGGTTGCTGTCCTGCCCCTAGGTGGCCAAGGTAGGATTCACCCAGGTGTCCCATGGTGAGCTGCTCTGGCTGCTGCTTCCCAGACAGGGCAAAAGAAGGGAGAGGTATCTTCTGTTGTCCCATGGCCTGCCTTTAATTTCAGCTCCCTGATGCAGCCACAGCATTTCTCAGCTAAGCACTTAGGACAGCAGTTTTTAGGCTCAGTGTGTTGGCTCTTGGTGTTCCCTCGGATCAAGGTGTGGATACCCAAAGATGGAGGGAGGTCTGGGAGCTCTGGGAGAAGGCAGACAGCAGGGTAGGGAGGCAAAGGGAAAGACTCTGCTGTGAGCCCACCTAGTCTTCATGATGGTATGGTACTTCCACTTGGTATTCATCCCTGTTTCTTCCTTTGTCCTAGTGTTGCACCACCCTGCACTTGAAATTGTGAGGGTCATAGAATTGCAGAATGATAGGGGTTGAAAGGGACCTCGAGAGATCATTTAGTCCAGCCTCCCTGCTAAAGCAGATTAACCCAGATCAGGTCACACAGGAATGCATCCAGGTGGGTTTTGAAAACCTGCAGAGAAAGAGACTCCACACCCTCCCTGGGCAGCCTGTGCCAGGGCTCCCTCACCCTCAGAGCAAAGCAGCTTTTTCCTCATGTTCAAGTGGAACTTCCTGTGTTCCAGCTTGTGCCTGTTTCCCCTTGTCCTGTCACTGGATGCTACAGAAACAAAGACTTGCCCCATTCTCTTACCACCTGCCTTTTAGGTATTTATAAGCATTGGTGAGGTCCCCTCTCCATCTACTCTTCTCCAAGATAAATGTCCCCAGGTCTCACAGCTTTTCTTGTCAGAGGTTCTCCAGTCTCCTCATCATCTTTGTAGCCCTCCAGTGGATGTTAATCTCCTTGGGCTTGCCTAACTAATACTGCCTGTAGTTTGAGTGCAGAATTATTCACTGTGCTTTCTTCCCTGCTGAAATTTTAACCACTTCACACTTTGGCATCAGCTACATCAGATATTTCTCCTATGCTGTCACATCCTTTAGGGTTTGGCAACAGTTTTGTAGTGGCCAGCAGCTTGTCCATTGAGGCCAAGAGGTGATTTTCCCCATGACCAGTTGCTCTGTCTGTTTCTACCCTGTTCTCAGTGATTGCAGACACGCTCTCGGCTTCCATGGCGCCCCAGGTCCTCACCCGCACTGAAGGGGAGGCAGTGGAGCTCACCTGCGAGGTGTCCAAGTCCACCGCCCAGCACACACATCTCTCTGTTGGCTGGTACCTTCTTCAGGGAGCGGGAGAACACCACATCAAGGAGGTCCTCACGCTCTCCAAGGACTTTGTATTGAGGCCAGGGCCCTCTTACGTGCAGAGGTTCCTGGCAGGGAGTGTGCGGCTGAACAAGGTTGGGAACACCACATACAGGCTCTCCATTGAGCAAGTAGAGTCATCTGACCAGGGTCAGCTGTACTGCGAGGCGGCCGAGTGGATTGAGGATCCTGATAAGACGTGGAAGGACATCTCCCGCAAGCAAACAGGGAGGACATCGCTGGCAATTGTAAGCCAGGGTAAGCTCCTTGCAAACTTGCGTGTTGGCTCCGACTCCTTTGTGTGGTTAAAGCTTTATAGAAGCAGCCTTCGGTGGCCTTTGTCCAACTCTATCGCAGCCCAGGGACCCACCGGTGGATCTGATGACCTCTGCCAGGCACTGAGGGGGGCAGGCAAGGCTCAGGGCCATGGGCAGCCCCTGCTTCAGGAGCTCTTGGTGCTTCTCGCTTTTGGAGGTTCACACAACCCAATCTGATTCAACCTTGTGGGCCCACACGAGGTGTTAGCAGAGAGCAAAGTGTGCCTACAGCAGACTAGCTCCAAGGCAGCATTATGCCCTAGTGTGCAGATAACTGCATTGTTAGACTGCCTCGAGGGTCTCATGGTCTCAAAAAGGGAATAGTCAGCTGTCTGTCGTGGTGCCTTCGCCACTGAGGGACGTGGGACTATACTGCATGTGCTGCATGGCTTCAGTGTTTGCTGGAAGTGGCTTGTCTGTGCTGTCACGAGTCTGCTGAGCTCCAGAGCAACTGATGTTGCTGGTTTTCAATCCATCCCTGTGTCTCCTAGTAGTCCATATATGGTGGTAATGGGACCGTGTGTCAGAATGTGCTCAGATGTGCCAAGCTTCTGGCTTTTGCTATAGGAAAACAAAGTATCAGATATTTAGAAAGAGGAGACTTTAGACGTGCTGCTATGTGTGAGATGGATTTAAATAGGAAAGTTTGAAAATTGTCCACTTACCCCTGCTGCTCATCCAGCCTCACTGCACTCTGACCCTGACAGGCACCTCTTGTTCTCTGTACCCAGCAGCTTCCTGTTGGTCCTGGCGTTTGCAAGCTCTGCATCACCTTACCCAGGGCCAGTGGGAAAATCCCTCTGTCTCCACTGCCCTAGAGTGGTTACAGGACCACATATTTGCTGTAACTCCTCTGAGCACCCTGCCTGCTGACATTTCTGGTGCAAGTCCCTTCCTGGCTGCTGTACCTCACCCTGCTCTTCCTCCAGCTACATGCAAGTAGCTGTACCTAGAGAAAGAGAAAATCAAGTTTCAGCTCAAAGGACCCCAGGCAAGACTATGTCTAGCTGATGCCCTTTACTGTAGGCAGTAGAATACAAAAAATGTGAGCAAGTCTCTCAAAGAAAGGATGCCTGGAGCGGTGGTGTACCATGTCCCCATCTCGCATGCTTTGGGGCAGATGAAGGAAGCTGCAGAGCCAGAGAGGTGAGGGGAAAAAGAGTGTCTCGTGGAGGGAAACCAAAGTAACTGATAGGTAAGGACCAAGCACCCTGTTTCATTTAGAAATAGAAAAACCTTGTGAGAGTTTAACATTTGCACTGTGGTAGCTGATCCAAGTGGTAGGGTTGCAATGGTGGTAAGATGACAATGTGGTGATTGTGTTAGACCTGCTGTTCTCTGGAGGGAATGGTGGCAGGCACAGGAGCCCTCCAGCACATCACAGCTGCAGGGACAAGGTCTCCTTCCAGTGTCCTGTGGGAGACCCCAGGCTGCAGGGCTCAGTGGCTGCCTGTCTGCTCCAGCCCTTTCTATATAAACTCTCCAGCAAATATTTGGGCATGCCAAACATATCTGCAGCGGCTGTTCACAAACTGTTTATGGACCAATGTTTAAATTCACAGGGTACTCTGCTTTCAATAAATTATTTGAGCCCATCCAGTGGCAGTCTGGGAGCTGCTCTGTTTTACCTCCAAACCACAGCCCATAGCCTTGCCCTTGTTTTTAGACACAGGGGGCACCACAGTGACCCAAGGAGAAGTGGTGTGAGCCAAACTGCCTGTCCAAGGAGTCAGGGCTCAGCCCTGCCTCCTGAGCTTTGGCCATGCCACTACTGTGTTGGGGTCACAGTACAGGGTTTTGGGGCCTGCAGCTGTGGGTCTCTGCCTGCAGCTACTCTTCAGCCAGACCAATGCCAACAACAAGGGGGCATTAGCAGCAGCGGCTTTAAAATGCCTTGCGAGGGAGGCAAATCATATCATAGGACCCAGAGACAGTATCCTTATCTCCAGTGGGGCTGACTGCACAAGAAGGTCTACCAAGGGGAAGAGGACTTTGTTCTCCCCTTGTTGCTGCCCTCTTTGCTCATCACCTGCTGTTACTCGGCATGGAGGGCAGGACAAGGGACTAGGAGATGCCCTTCACCTCCTCTTTGCTTCCCACCAACTTCCCTATTCTGTGACAAGCTTTGACATTTCTACTTTCTGTAGGGACTAACCCAAAACTTCTCTAACTTGGACAGTGTGTCTTGGCCACATCCTGCAGCAGCCAGCGAGAGCTGCAACATAGCATCAGATTCAGACAAGCAGCTTGCATGCTGACCTTCTGTGTACCTTCTCATACCCCCAACAGCAGAATTTAAAAACATCACCAAGTGATAAAGCCTCTTCATGCCCCTTTCTTGTATAAGAGATATTTGTTACATGAAACAGAATGGGTCCAGGAGAGAAAATAGAGCAGCTACCCACAAGAGGCAGTGTCTCTGGGTTAGGGCAGCCCTCAGTACAGATGCCTGAACTGCGTGAGGGGTGGCTGTAGTCTGAAGCATGCACGGAAGTGATGTGTGCTCTGCTCTGAGGCAGTTAACTGATCCAAAGAGGAGAGCTCAGCTTCTTGGGCTTCTAGTGCTTCTTCCACCTGCAATACCTGACAACCAACCCCCTGTGGGCAATATTTTCCATCCTGATCACTTTTCTAATGAAGGAAAAATGTTTTGATAGAGAATTCCCTTCTGTTTCCCTCTGCATGGCCATCAATGCTGGCAAGTGGGAGGGAAGTGTGGGCAGGGGCATCCAGCACCCTCTCTGCTTTTGGTTGCCCACAGGCAGAGACCTCTTGGTGAACATTGCTGCTGCTGAAAACTCTCTTTCTGAAGGGGATACCTTGCGGCTAAATTGCATGGTGGGATCCCAGAAGACCAGCAGCAGGCAATTCCAAGTGCTTTGGCTCCTTAATGGTGTGGAAGTGGCCAGGGTTGACCCTCATGGGGTATTGATTTGGAAGGAGGAATATGAGGAGAGAGCCAAGTTGGGGCAGCTCCAAGCATTCAAGCAAAGCAACACGGTTTACGTCCTCATCATCTATGAGGTGGGACTGAAGGACAACGGTATGTACCACTGCTCTGTTTCGGAGGTGAAGACTGCTGGACACTTTCACAGCATCCAAACCAATCTGTCATCAGGCATCCAAGTCAACGTGAAGCCTATAGGTTAGTAAATCGTAATGGTTGCTCTTGTAGGTAAGTCCTGCAGTGGTCCCTGACTGGGGAATGCTTCAAGTCTGGCCTTATCTTATCAGGGGCAACACACCTGCTGTTTGCAACAGGAGTGCAAACGTGCCATGAATCTTGGTAGGTAATAATGGGGAACGCACTTGCTCTTGCAAACATTTCCATGACAGATGCAGCAATGGTCAACAAAGTGTAACTCTTTAGCTTGATCTCTTTCCAGTGTTTTTGGGGACAAATAGACTTCTAGGGAGGCCAAGTCCTCCTGTGTCTTTGGTACAGAAAATTGTGAGCAACGCCTGTTGCTGCTGCTGAAGATCACAGGACGACCCAGCAGAAACGGGTACTTTTGGATGGGGAGAGAAACATTGCCATTTCCATCAAGGTACTCTCTCTATTTGCAAGATACGACTTGTGAGAAACCACTCTAAGGAAGGTGTGTGAGAGACTCTTGGTTTCCTTGTCATAGCTAGACAATGACTATTCTGACGTAGCAGGAGCTGCCTGTTGAGTCTCTGGTTTTTAAGTACTTCTTTATGTAACGAAGGAAAAAAACCAAACAAACCCATAAAGCCCTTTCCAAACTTATTAGAAAAGGCTGGTTGAAAATTTTGGACAATTCCTTTCCTTTTCCAGTGTCAAGATTTCTCTAGTTTCTCCATTTAATGCCATAGTCTCTCTGAATTCCCCCGAGGAGTTACTCCCATGCAGCAAATGTCGTTTGCAGAGAGCCGCTTGCGCCTGTCTGTGTCCACCAGCACACCACAAGTCATGGCAGGAGATGCCTTGGTCCTCCTTTGCCAGGTGTCAGGAGCAACTGGCCCAGTGTCTGTGCAGTGGTGGCATCTGCCACGGCAGCACACGGATCCCTGGGTGTTGGTGGCCACCATGGAGCGGGATGGCACCCTGAGCCTGGGCAGCGCCTACCAGGACAGCAGGACACGAGGGAGCCTCCGGCTGGAGAAAGCAAGCTCCGGTGCTTACACTCTGGTCATCCCCAGCACCTTGGATGAAAATGATGGTGGGCGCTATGGATGCAAAGCCACGGAGTGGTCTCGAGGCCAGAGCTGGACAGAGGAGGGGGAGACGGCAGTCACAGTCAGCTCCATGGGTGAGTTGGGCCACCCAGCCCTGTTCCTGTGCTTTCAAAACTGGAGAAGTGGGTGAATGCCTGTTAGTGGGACAGAGGTCTGCTGTTCCTTGAGCTTTGCTGCTGCTGCAGGGTTATACGAGGCTGATCACTTGGCCCTGGAGCGCTTCAGTTTCCCCATTTCTAGCAGAGTGCTTAAGTCCTCTATTAGATGTTTTGGTAGAGACACAACAGCTAAAATGCCAAGGACTTGAAAAGCGGCTTGCTCAGCAGGTCTTTCTGACTATCTCCTTAACTTGAAATACCAGATATGTGTTCTAGCAGCGTAATTACTCACAGTAATTAAGCTCAACAAAAGCCCTTACTGAGTTTTATGGTGGCCTTTGTCAGAGAAACACTCCTGGTACTGGCAGTTGATCACTTCTCCTGCCCTCCTGTCTGAGCACAGTATACAACACCCACACTGTTTCCTCCTTTGTTTGCTAGAACAGGTGCCTTTACAGAAAGATGGCTTTTGGTTGTGATACGGGGTGTTTTTGCTTTCTTATTGTTGGGCTGGGTGTCTGAGAGTACTGGACTTACAGGAGTTGTTAGGTTTCTGAAGAAGGTCAAAAGAAGCAGCAAATAGGGCAGCAGCATCAGCAGAGGCTGATCATGACATGGGGCTAGACTGGTGGTTCTGGAAGAAGAAGGTACTTAGAGTTGCCCATGGGGCTAGGAGTGGGAGAAGCAGGGTAAGTTCTGTGTGGGGTTGGAAGAACATAGTGCAATTCAGAGCAGAGTGGACGCAACAGAGGAGCAGCATGGCTGCTGGCTACCATGGGGCTGTAGTGCCTGGAGCAGCAGGGACAGTGCTGCATGGGGAGGGTGGTGGCACGGGGCAGGATTTCTGTCCCAGGTGCCAAGGGCTCTTTCCTCCCGAGCAGGTCTTGGCCTGCACACCACGCTGAGAAGCCGGACTGCTACCGTCAGATACGGGCAGAGTCTTGAACTCATCTGCCAAGTGAATGCTGGCTACACCCTTGAGGAGGTGCCAGTGTCGGTGGGGTGGGTCTTTCAGCCCAACCCAGACACTGGACACTACACCGAGGTAGTCCGGGTCTCTCCCAGTGGCACAGTGGCCTGGGGAGCAATGCAGCCACATTTCCAGGGGAAAGCCCAGCTGACAAAGGCTGACACCTCCTTCAGGCTGCACATCCACAATGCTGTGGCTGCTGACGAGGGGAAGTACCGGTGTGAGGTGGAGGTCTGGAGAAGGAACACCCTGCCACTGGGGCAGCCAGCTGCTGTTGCCAAGTCCAATGCTGTGGGGATAAAGGTGGTGCTGCCAGGTAAGCATTGCCACGGGTCCTTCATCAACAGGGATCTCTGCTTCTGCAACTCTTCATCAAAAGTGACCAGGGACAGCCAAGCCCACTGATGGCTGGAGTGTCTCCAGTGGGGTCACCTCCTAGGGCCTCCTGAGACAGTGCTACCTGTCTTGTTTCTTCCTCAGCACTCACAGCTCTTGACAGCCTTCTTGAAGACAAATTTGGTGTTGAGGAGTGTCAATATCTACTTGTTAGCATATTATGCCAAGCCTATAGGGATTGACCTTGCCACTAGGATTTTAAGCCTAGTTTCTGGAGAGAAGTATTTTCCCCAAAAGAGCCCAGCTGAATGCTGGGAGTGTGAGGTGCTTCCCATGGTCCAGGCTTCTGCAGGGCCGGAGGGTGATGGAGAGAGAATGGCGCACAAAGCTGCTGTGGGACATGTCTGTGTCCCTGTGAGCTTCCCTCAGTGTATTCAAGGCGTGCTGAGAAAGTGCTGTTGGGCTGGTAGCCAGCACTGAGGTGCAAGAGACTCTGAGAAAGCAGGTATCTCATACTGGACATGCTGGGCTGTGCAGTTGGGGGCCCTGCCCAAGGTTCTTTCTCATGGCCACCTCTGCAGGCAGATTCCATGCAGCCACTGTGCCTGCCTTGTTCTTTAGTGGAAGAGATGTTGAGAAGGCACTGGAGGCCCCAGCCATCTCACCACGGGCCTCCTCCCCACCACCCCTGGTAGCAGCATGGTGTCAGCTGGCCTTGCTTGGAGCTGAGGCTGTTGGAGGAATTGAAGGGATCATCTCAGCCAAAACCCCTGAGTCTGTGGAGGCAGGCATGTGAATATGTTTGGGATTTTTTTTATCCCTTATGTCTGTTCTGCCAGCAAAGGAGTGTTCTTGCTCTCTTTTCCACACATTAAGTGCTCCTTTCTCTAATCCTTGGATTTTCAGGATCACAACCCAGTGAACTGAAATTATGCATTTTCCATGTTTTTTTTTTTTTTTTTTAATTGATGGGTTTGCTGTAGCATAAGCTGATGCGTTTCCTTCTCCATTCGGGTTCGTTTCCATGGTGCTCTCCCTCCCTGCTCCACTTCTGTTCTTTCCTCACCCCTGCAGGACTGGGTGCTGGAGTGTTCTGTGCTACACCTGAGCTACAGCGAGGAGCAGGGGGTCTGCAGGCTGACGCTGAGGTAGGGGAGACAACAGGCAGAGTCTATGAGAGTATGTTAGTTGTGTAACAGGCCTCACGATGAGCAGGTGTAATTGCAGAGTGTCTACACAGAGGAGACGGTAGCAGCAAAGCAGCAAAATATTATGATGTTTGGCTCCAAACATATTGCAGCTGCTACTAGATGCTGCGATGCTGTAAAGATGGTGGGAACTAGGAGGGGGCGCTGCTAAGTGGGAGGTGGCTGCTGGCTTTAGTGCAGTCTCTCAGAAAGGCAGCATGAGCCAGCGAAGGATATTTGGGAAGGCAGAGCAAGTCTGGGAAGGAAGCTGGCTCTAGCAGCCATGGGATGAGGTGAAGTTGCTGAAAATGAAGCTGCAAATCATGAAAATCACCAGCCTATTTCTACACATATAAAATCTTACAGCTGGAGCTTGCAGAGACATTGGAGTTCTTGACTTTTGCTTTGGTATTTTGTTTACCACACTGTGTCAGTCGGTGCTTTAGGAGGTAACAGTGGTTCTGGCCTGTAGCTTCAGACAAGAGGGATATGTGTGAAAGGTTGTGACAGGAGGTGAAGGAGAATGGGTCTTTTCCATTTCTGACTCCTGAGGTAGTTAGGCATCTGACTCTTGGTGCAGCCCCATAATTAGTGCCCTTGGTGGGCAGATGCTGCTCAAGTCTATAAGGGATGCTCCCATCAGCCTCTCGGCACAACCATGCCCTCCTGGGCCAGGCAGAAAGAGCCACATCAGCAGGCAGGGTGTTTGCAGTGAGAGGCTTCTCGGCTTGGCGAATGAAATTGAAAATGAAAGGGAAAACAGCACCACATCTTTTGATGCCAGAGGAAAAGGCAGGCAGCTGCTCTGCCCTTTTCAGTAATTGATCTGTAGCAGCAGCAAGAGATCTGGAGCTGAAACAAAGCGGCTTTCCAGCAAGTGCTCTGCTTCCTCTTGAAGTAAACTTCTCTGAGAGCATAACAGCAGTTTTTCTTATGAAAATCAAGTGCTCAGAGCCGTGGTTTCTGTGGCTCCTCTCTGAGCTCTAGTAGCTTTTGCTTCTCTGTGTCATGGCAGGTGTCAAGTCAGGCTGTGCTCAAGTGAGAGGCCTCCCTGAGCAGTTTACTGTCGGCTGGCAGCTTTTCTGGGTTTGGCGAAAGGTCCTGGGCTTTACCCACCTGCCCCCGATCACAGCAGCACTTCTGGGATGCGCTTACTGGAAGAGTGGCACACATTTTGGTCCAGCGTGGCCCCACAGCTAGCTGTTCTGAAGTTCCCTTTTGCTGGGAGAGGTGCAGAGCTGCTCTGCTGGCATGCTCTCCCCTTGCAGCTGCAACTGCTGAAGGCACATCCATGTGGCTGACATGGGAAGGCTGTCTACAGTGTCCACCCCTGTGAACCTTTGTGCTACCTTAGAGCTGGCTCTGGGCTGAGTATGTTTGTAAGTGCTCAAGTTGGAAGACATCAACTTGCATCTGGTTCTGGAGGGCGCTCAAGTCTGACCAACCTCTGCATGTGTGCATCTGATGAATTTACACAGCTTCCTAATTAGGGTGATTGCTTTCTTCTCTCCTCTCATTCTTGCCCTTACCTGTTTCTTCAGAGCATGTTCACTGTGAAATGCAGGCCAGCACTTTGTTGACCCCTTGGGAGTGACCAGCTCCCAAACCTCCTGGTGAATGTTCCTGCTGTTCTCCTGACCACTGATGCAGTAAGCAGATACTGGGGCCTGTGCAAGTCCCAGTGTGAAGGAAACTGTCCACCTGTTTGTGAAAAAGTATCTGCAGTGTGGAGAGAAGGGAGAAGAAAAGCACTAGGGTGTAAAGAATAAAGAGCAGCATAAGTGGATGTGAGCAAGGAGATTTTGCTGGCAAATCTGACTTGGAGGCAGAGGCAATGCATAGGGGTGCTGAGCTGTCAGTTGGGATATCTTTCATTGACTGGTCTCCAGAGACGCAGTTACAGTTTCTGAAGTGGATTGCTTGAGTTTTGAGAGGAAATGCTTGAAAGAAGAGGAAATTCATGGGCTTTTCCTGTGGTGTCCCTATTCCACATCAGCCTTTGCAGGAGAACCTGCAGCTCCCTTCTAGTCCCCAGGCCCTCTCTGTAAGCAGCTGCTGTCGCAGGTCTCAGGGAGGTGCCACAGAGGAGAGCACTGTGCTGAGATGCTCTGCAGTGATATCACAGCATGTGTCCTGCAGCCCAGCCCTGAGCCAGCAGCCAGGGGCTGAGCTTAGGGGAGTTTGATTGCCCCCAGCCTCCACGGCACAGGGTGTCCCACTGCTCAGCTCATTTGCAAGGAAAATGCTGAGAATGGAAGCTCAGCCTACAGAGCCTTAAAACCCTGATGGTGGCTTGTGTTGAGTAATTTCTGGCCACCTCAGGCGTGTGTACTCTTCCACTTGACTGCTGGCCCTATCTGACAGAGGTGATATCTCAGCATGGAGGGGAGGGCTGAGGGGAAATGCAGGTGGCTGGAGGTCCTTCAAAGAGACTGGTTTGCAGGATTTCCCCTGCTGGAGGCGGAGGAAAAATGCCAGCAACAGGTGATGTGTGACATAAAGCTGTGGGTGGGGGCATCAAATCACGAGGAGAACAGGTGTGTCAGGAGTAACCATGTACAACTGAATGATCACAGCGACTATTCAGGACTGTGTTATGTGATAACCACAGCAAATACCTGAGATAGTGACTGTTAGTGAAACCCATCCTGGCTCTGTAGTCTCTCTGAGATAAAAGACTCTTGTTCACAGTCTCCAAAGATGTGGGCTGGTTTTGTCGCTTATGTGTCAGTCTGCTGATGCATGCGGTGGTAGACAGACACGTTTACTTCAGACAGAGGCTTTGCCTCCAAGCTCCTACGTGCTGGTTGCCTCCATCCTTGCCCTGTTCCTGCTCTGTGGCCCCCAGGCGCCTTCTCCACTACTCCCCGCCCAGTTAGCACCCAGTGACTCCACACCACAGTACAAATAAGAGTGTGTGGATTTGCCCTTTCCCTCCTTCCCCCACGCACTGTGCTCCAGCATCCCCTAATGGCCCTGTATCCCCTGAGCACAGGCCAGCCTAATTCCTCTCCTTGCCACATCCCTGTATTGACGATTCTTTTGTTTCTCCGTTTTAGAAAGCAAGCTTCGGGTAGCTAAGACAGACAGCTCTGTGGAGATTGCTGGTGGTGCTGACATAGCCATTGAGTGCCGGATCCTGTTTGCCCCAAATAATTCTCAGTTTGCCATTACCTGGTACCTCCTACGTCCTCCTCCAGCAGATGTTACCCCCCTGCAAATCCTAAGGACCAACTACAGCAGCATATTGGAATATGGGGCTGAATTCAGCTTTCCTGCACTAAAGTCCCGGTTCCTGAGTCAGAGGGTGTCCAGCAACGTTTTCTGGCTGCGGGTGCTCTCTGCAAACCCCGGGGACCAGGGCAGGTACTACTGTGTGGTAGAGGAATGGCTCTGGCTGGTGGATGGCTGGTACAAACTCGGAGAGGAAACATCAGGAAAGACCACGCTGGAGTTCAAGCTCCCAGGTGAGCAGGTGTTTATCTCTTATAGAGTTGCTGCTGGACCAGGCTGGGTTAATTTACACCAGCACCCCTGCCAGGCCTCTCCTAAGCTGGCAGGGCTTAGGAGAAGCAGTGGCTCCTGCATTGGATCTGAGACTTAGGGATGCAAGTGTCAGTGCCTCTCAAAGGGAAATAGGGAATTAGGGAATTAGGAGGATTTACCACATCCTCCTGAACTAAACAAGCTGGTATTTTTGCCAATGGCAGATGATATCTAATGCTTCATAACACAGTGAATGAAGGCATTTCTTTTTCCCTTCAACACATGGTGCTCTTGGTTGGTTGTACAATGCCACTAAAAGAAAAACAACCCTTGCCTGATAATCCTGAGCATCCTGAAGCAAAATACTTGGTCTTCCTCACCCTGCAGCATGTTGCTGCTGAGAACAAGGCTGAAGGCTCATCTGCTCCCACCCTGAGTGCTGCCCTGCCGGGGTGCGCGGTGGGTCTCCTTGGCTTAGTTCTCTCTCTCATCCTCACACAGCTTATGGGTTGCAACCCTAAATTAGTTTTTCATCCAAAGGATGCGTTATCACTGATTTAAAGGGGATGGGAAGTGTTACAGTAGAGGGTTGTGACCATGGGACAGAGATGAATAGGGGAGGAAACACCCAAGGGAGAATAAGTCATGGGAGCAAGGGGCCTGTGTGCATCCTGCAGAGGCTCTTGCAAGAGGCTATCCCGATTCCCTGTGCTTCATTCCAGAAGATTTTCATCAGCTTGCAGGCACAGGGAGGGGCATTTCTATGGCAATGCAACACCATAATGTCTTTTCCCGCTTACATCCTTCCCTAGAGCGTGAACTGCAGCTGGAGAAAACCAATGGCAGTGTCACAGCGAGGGAGGGAGAGGAGGTGACGCTGCAGTGCCTGCTGCAGGGTGTCCACCTGCCCGCCACATGCTTCTCAGCCACCTGGTTTCGACAGGAGGAGAGTGGCCAGGACAGGCCCCTGCTCAGCCTCCACCGTGACGGTGCCATCGAGTACCCCCGGGAAAACCTGATGAGGAGGCTGCAGCTCCGCCGCCCCAGTGCCGGCGACTTCAGCCTGACACTGCTTGGCGTGGAGGAGCACGATGCCGGGGCCTATTGTTGCCAGGTGCAGGAGTGGCAGTGGCAGAGCCAGAGCGAGGACTGGGCCCTGCAAGCCTTGGCACGCTCAGATTATACCCAGCTCACTACCATACCACCAGGTAATGCTGCTTGGGGGAAAGGGGCTGCTCATTGCTTCCCTCTTAGTTGTGCTGGGGGATGTGTGGAGGATAATGGCAGCTTTCTGCTGGCAATGCTGGCTGCAATCATGAGGATGGCAGGGGGATTGGCTGAAGGATTGCAGAGGGGAACGGTGCTGGTGAGACAGCTTGAGTTGTGTTGGAAGCTGAGGGAGGGAGGGAACATGTCCAGGGACGTGTAGTAGGGGAGGCAGTGAGATCCCACTCCCATTGATCTACCAGGGCTGAAACCTGGGTGTTTGGCTCTGTAAACTTTGGAAGTGGTGGTCAGATGAGATACCAAGAGCTGTGACTGGGACGCACGTGGTCTGGAGGGTAACGTTGCATATGCTTGTGTCTGTAGGGCTTCATGGCTTGTGGCCTTGTAGGACCATGGGCACAAGCCCCTGTTCTCCCTTGTGCCATTGCAGCCAGAACAGTAACTGTTTTGGAGAAAAAATTCTTAGTGTCATTTCTCTGGCAAGTCCGTCTCCAAGTGAGGTCTCTAAAAACAGCCTCTGTCTGGTTGGGGTACATGCTGCTGTGAAGATAGACGTGGGTTCTGCACTGCTTCTGCAGCAGTTATCAACGCTGACCATCGTGGAAGAGCTCAAGGGACCCTGTAGAGCCCTCCCTTGTGCCTGCTACTGGCACAGGCAGACACAGAGCCTACTGCCATGACCGTGCACCTACAGCAAGGCTAAACTGGATTTAATTGCACAGGGAGCGACTGATAGCGCTTCATCCCCTTAATGTTATGGTCCTGCTGTTGACCATCACAGTTCTCTCTTCCACTCCGATTTCTCCCCTGTCAGCTCCCTCTGTCCCTTGTTACCCATTACCCATTACTAAAATTGCTCAGTAACTGCTGGAAAATTTTACTCCAATTTTTGTATAAGTGTTTTTGCCAAGTGGTTTTCACAAAATTCAAGAGATTAGCTGGGTGGAGTTTTTGTGCGCCTGTGTGTGTGCGCCTGTGTGTCTCCAGTGGTGCAGGTATTCTGAAATACTCCTGTGGCTCATAAATTTCAATATTGCAGAGTTTTCCAAGGGGGCAAGGGCACAGACGTGGGCAAGTATAACTGTCATCAGGAGTAGCTTCATTTCTTAACTCCTCATACTGTCTCTTAGGCCACCTTCCTAGTATTATAGAGGCATTCATGTAGTGAAGATCTCTCCTTTTGTTATGGGAGAGTAAATGCTGCTTCCATCTATATGGATAGCATGCAGAGCTTCTAAGGCAGAGAGGTAAAAGTCAGTTCCAGAGCCAGGAATGGCGCTAAAGCTGTTTCATCCCTAGAGTCACACCTAGCCCACAACCTGTGTGGGTTACCACAAGGACAACCTCAAACTAACCCTCCTGCTCAACAAGGCTGTGTGGAGCTCACGTAAAATAAAATGGGTCTTGGATAAAGGGGAGAACTGAGGGACAACAGTTTGACATAGATAAAGCAAACTCAAAGGAGTTGGCATGTCCATTCATGGTAGACCAGGCGCATCTGAGGTCAGTCTGTGGCGTTGAAGCCTTGTGTCAAGGGAGGAGACGTTGATGGCCAGGATTAACGAGAGGCTGTAAGGAGCCTGGGGCAAAATAGGAGAGGCTGCAAATGAGAGCTTTATGGCTAGCGTTGGACTGATTAAACATGGGGTTTTGAAGTCCACAGAGGGTCCAGACAGTCTCCACCTCAACTGAGGAGCTGCTGAAGAGAAGGATGGAGTTCACAGCTGCCTGCAGCTGAGCATGTCTAAAACAGGACAGCAGAGTGGTAAAAGCAAGAAGAAGCAGGTGAATGGAGGAGACAGGGACCTCCTTGGTCTGATTTCCTTTGCTTTCCTCTTGCCCCACCTTGTTCAGTGGTGCAGCCTCTGACAGACAATCTTGACAGTCTGACAGACCTCTACCTCACCCTGCTGTCACTGGTGTCAGGCAGGGACTCAGGGAGTGAAGGGTATGTGGGGTTGTTTTGGTTTTTGCTTTTTTTTTTTCTCCTGACTAAGCCCAGTCTGGAATGGGTTAGCTTAAGAGCTGTGCTGTTTCTGTCGGAATGGTTCAGCTGAACAAACCAGGGCCTTATCTGACCTCCCAAAACAACAAACTGGGGGGGAATTACCTTGTTTTTCTCCTCCTTCTCCTCAGGTAGCCTATATATAAATTCTTAAAAATTGATAGCTTTTGAAGACTAAGAGAAAAGCACTAAGAAGATAAGCTACAGAAACAGTGGAATTCAAACTAGCTTGAGACCTCACTTTTTTTTTTTTTTTTCTCTCCAGAGTCAACTGTTTTGTCTAGGATTTGCTCATCCCCACCACTGCTGAACTTCATCCTATACTTACCACTGATTCTGATCCTTCTCCTGGCCACCCTTGCTGTCTTCTGCTGGCACTTCCAATTCAGAAAAAGCAAAAGCAAGAAGGGCAATGTCACAGGAGCCCAGCTGATGGAACTGGAAGGGGCTGGCTGGGTCAAGAAAACTTAGGTGGTCTGTAATGGCAGATGTAACTTGAAGAAGCAGAGCTGGACAACTGAGGAGAACGGAGGACTTGCTGAGGGGCTCTTTATTGTTTTGTAGTAGCTGTTGCAATGAATCTTTGAAATGACATGTTTACTTGCAACAGAATGAAGTGGCTTTAAATTACTAAGAACATAGGGTTTTCATAGGTTTTGACAAGTGTTCCTGTCTTTTAGGTTAGGCACCCGTGCATTTCACACTCTTTTCTTATACTTGAGGCCCTTGCAGTATGCATCTCCCACTGTGAATGGAAGTGGTGTTATTCCTCTACAGGTACAAAAGGAAAAATAGTTCTTTTTCCACTGTGACACTGATGTGTCAAATTGCTACTCATTTTATGTGACTTGACAAAATCTATGTGGTGTGCAGGTTAAAAAACAGTGGCAGAGAAGGAAATGGGATACAGGTGTCCCATTTAAGGCATTGCATTTGTCTTTTCCCACTGTTTGCTGGGGAAGCGCTCAAACGCTGTTGTTCCCTTGTTCTGAAAGTACCTGTACCCAATGAGCATCTTCTCTGAAAGGAAATGGGTCTTCATCACAAGACATGTCATAGGAGAAGGCTGGCTAGGGCTTGAGAAATTCCATAGCAGAGATCCCACAGCCATCCCCAAAACCAAAATCCTGTTGACTCTCATGGAGTCTTGAATCCCAAAAGGAAGAAGTAGACACCAAGCCTTCTTGGAGATGAGTGTATAAAGATTTCTTTTGCTGAGCCTGCTGTAAGGTAAGACAGCATCCAGCCTGCTATGCCTGGGCCATGGGTCAAGAAGCTGCACACCTGGAATCTGGTATTAGGTACTTCCAGCTTATATCACATAATAAAAAAGCCATGTGTGTGCTTGAGGGACAGCTCCTCTATGCTCTGGCATATAGCTCAAGCTCACCTTTTTAAGGCTCAGGACTTCTGTTGCCCGAAGGCTGGCTGACTGACTGATGCATTAGAGGAAAGGAGATTTCTGTCCATCCCTCGAAGTCAAGGGATACTCAATCGCTAATTGTGCAAAGTGGGATGTGGTCCCAGCAAATTGCAAGATCAGGCATCAGAGCAACAGGCAAAGTACCATCCTGAGACAAAAGCAGCCATATGGAATTCATGATACATTTTTACAAACCTGCGTCTTTCGACCACAGGGAGGGTTGGAGACACCACAGCCCCTCTAGGTGATCTGTTCAAGTCCTTCACTTTCCTTACAATTAGAAAAGCTACCTGCTCTGTACCCTGAGGAACTGAGAGTGCTTCAGTCCCTTTCTCCTTGCAAAAGCACTTGTTGCATAAGTTTGAAGACCACTACTCTTGTTTTTCTGTTCATCTCTGTCTGTACTGAATGGTTCCAGCTTGCTCAGCCTTTCCCTGCGGGTTATGTTTTCTGGACCTCGTGCAGCTTTTCTTTTTGCTGCCGTGACCCCAGCTGTCTCTCCCACGGCTTGAGAGCTCAGAACTGCACGTGGACCTTTCTGCAGAGGTTTCCCTCCTGCCTTGTGGGTTATGTTCTGTTTACACATCTCAGTAGGATGTTTGATTTCCTGTGTGCGTGTGACAGCGTGGCATTGTTTGCACTTGGCTCGCAATGGACAGGCTCCTCTCCTGCAGATTTGCTGTCTAGCACGTTGTTTCTCCACTGTGTGTTCAGACTGTTGACTTTTCCTATCTAATTGAAGCACGTTTGCATGGGTCTGTTGAACAGCTTTCTGCACCAGTTTGTGAAAGATCCTGCTGTCTGTTTTGTCTTAGTCCTGTCTCGATAATGCTTTAACTCATGGACCAGTTTCAATCTGTTTTGACAGAGAAGCAGATGCTCTGAGGACATTAAACTCTGACAAGTTTTATGAAAAATGGTAGCTGGATGAAGAAGAGGGGGCAGGCAAGTTATCCCACCATGGGGAGGCTGCAGTGTGAGGTGCCTGGCAGCCAGCCCCGAACCAGCTGTATGCTGCCTGCCTGGTGCACAGCTCCTAATTAGGGGATACAGAAAGGAGATTTAGGTGTGTTAGGGCATGAGAAATGAAAGAAGGCACCATTTTGGACCATAAACTAGTAACAATCTGTGCACATAGTTAACCTGCTAATTTTGTGCTGTCCTTCTGTGTTTTTCTTTGGACTGTTTCCTTAGCTTGCTCATAAGTGTACCTCAGAAGCATACTTCACAAGTTCTGAAGTCAAAAATACATTATGCCTGTCACACCTTCCCATGAGGCTTGCAGTCTTCTTGTAGGGAGATTAGATAGATCTGACATGCTCTGCTCTTGTTTAAAACAAACCAAAGAAAGATTCTTCTCCTTTTTCTTGCATTCTTGTAGGTGTTTGTGAGTACTTTGTTCCTGTATCTCCCCAAGGATTGCAGTTAAGGAGATGAGGGTGTTCCGTTTCCCCTTTTTAAAAATAACTTTGCTGTTTTCTTGTTGCTTAGTGTCTCACACCTCTTCAGGTGTTACTGGAGCAGACCGCTAACAGATGGCTTAACAGCCCATTCTTTACATGTTTCAGGATGAACCTCATCAAGACTAGCCTTCTGCTCAGAGAATGTATCTTATTTATGCTGGTACTGATTGCCAGAGTGCTGTGGTGGTGGCACGGGACAACCCCTACCCAGCAGCAGCAGTAGCATGTGTAAGGTAGTCTCCATTAAGCCACGCGAGCCCCACGAGTGACTTGTTTGGCTTTGGTGCAACCCCCAGACCTGAGTGGCCCCTCGTATGGCCACCTCAGCAATCTGAGGTGAAGTGAAAGTCTGTGAAGACATCTTTAGGTCTGTGAAGACATCTTTACTGCCATTAGATCATCATGTGAAGAGCTGCAGAGTCTGCATCAACAGGAGACTTTTGTGTCTGGTGGACTAGGAGAAGACAATGGTCAGAGTTTCTCTGTCAGGGCATTTTTGTCATCTCCCCAAATGGGAGTTTCTCTGTCAGGGCATTTTTGTCATCTGTCCTGTTTTCACTTAGTTAACCAGAGGCCTATGTAAATAGCAGCTTTGCACTACGCAGGTTTAGAGGTTTTAAGTTTGTAAAGTGTCTTGGGGCCTTGATGAAAAGGTCTGTGAGAAGAATGTGTTTTTTGCAGTGGTGGGGTTTTTTCCTCTTTATATTTTTTTCTGGCTCTTCTGGATTACTGCCAAGCCTTTTGGCTATATTTAAGATGTGTTTCTTTCCATGAATGAACTTGAGTTGTACTCATCACAGCAGAAGCTTAAAAACAGTCCTGTTTTTTAAAGAGAACATTTCACTCTGCTGAGGTAAATATATGTGAGGGAGAAGCGTGTGTGCGTGGTCAAGGGATTTTGCTGCTGGGGCTCTTGGCCACCTTCACTCACTCCCATCACCACATTTTTGCCAGCCCAGTCTCTGATGTAAATTAGAACAGCTGATAATTCAGTTCTTATAAGCCTGTGGGGGAAAAACAAGTGCAAGAGTGAAGACCCTGCAGCACAGCAGTGCCCCTGGGGAATGTCTTATGTGAGGGCAGCATCTGGTGGGAATGTCTGGAGTCCTTTCATAGCTTTTTAAAGCACCTTAAAGGGGTTACAGGGCAATGCAGAGCTGGATCTGGGAGGAATTAATCCTCTGGGAAGAAGTTAAGGAGTTGCACGGAGCTGTAGAAACACAAGAGCTGTGTTGTGTGCTTGTGTTTCTGCAGGAAGGTGTGGAAATTGTAAGGCAAGGGAAGAGCAGTCCTGCCTCTCAGACAGGCCAGTACAGCCGTGCAGCTTGGCAGCCCCTCACTCTCCAGAAGATGGATGATGTGAAGGCAGGATGGGTGGGAATATAACCCCTGTGTTATATTGCCTTCTTGAAGCGCTTTTATGGCACCTGCCTGTAGGGAGGAGCAAGGCTGGTGCTCAGTGACCACCGAGGTGACTCCTCCAACATACCGTGGTACAAAGGATCACACCACTGATTCTCACCTGAAAGTAGGTACACTGAAGGCCTTTTATTGCAAAGCACTGCTAACCTGCAAAGAGAGAGGGTGAGTGACAAGTTAGTTGCTGTGCAGGAGTGGTGGGAAGTGGCTTGTAAGCAAGAAGATACTTTACATCCTCTGGCAGCAGATGACTCAGAGTTTCCTGGCAGATCTTGCTCTATGGGAGCAGAGGGCACAGAAGCAGTATGCAGCTCTGTACTGCCAGTGCAAGGTTGCTGAAGAAAGTTGCTAAACTTTCAAGAAATGTTTCCAAACAAATGACTTGGAGTTCTCCTGAGACGGGCCCTCTCAAGAAGCATCTCTTAATTCCTTCCAGTTAACTCTGAGTTGGGTTTTAAATTTGATGTTCAGTTTTCTTCCTGTGATAAAATATTGAAAAAACTGGTAATAAAAGATGTATTTTTGATGTACTTTGGTCTCACTCTATGCTAGTTTGCATTCCAGATGGTTCCTGCAGCCCCTGTTTGTTCTGTGTATTCTTCAGCCTTGGTCTTTGGCTCATAAGGCAAACCAGGACTGCTCTTAGGACTCTAAACCTTACTTAACCACTAAAACTGCTGCATTGTATCTGCCTTCTGATTTTTTGGTCTTTCTCTTCCAGTCCTCCACCTCCTCCCTCTCTTCTTCCAGCAGATAACAGGGGATTAGAGCCCTCTTGAACAGGGCAGAAAAAAGCAGTCCTTGGCCTAGAGTGATGCTTTCCAAGGCAGAAGCACTACAAACTGTGGGGCTCCACATGGAAAGGACATATGAGAGGTAATGAAGTCTCTGGCTCACTCTGCTACCCCAACAAGCAGGAGGGACCAGCTCAGTGTCCTTTCAGCCATCTGCACTCACCAGCAAAGAGGCTGGCTGGTTGTGGTGGTAGGGGACTGACAAGAGCAGTCGTACCCTACCTGCTGTGGCTGTTTAAAATGCATTAAAAATTAAGTCTAATAACTCTTTTGATGGGCATCAACATAAGCGTGTTTCCATAGCGGCTCCTATGTAGAAACAAACTGGACAGTGAGGTCCAGACACTACTTGCTCTTGTAAGCCACACAGGAAACAGCATACCACAAGTAACAGTTTCAAGTAGGTGCTTATCTGGGCTTTCCTGCTTTCATTCACGACATTTGTTTCCTGTATGTTTCTAAGAAGAGTTATACAGCTGTAAGTCACATGGGCAGGGAGCTGAGCCCTACTCTGCAGCCAGTGTCAGCAGGCTCTCCAGGGATGTGTTTGCTGCTGCCATCGCAAACCTCTCACCTCCATCAGCAGCTTTATTTAAAATAATAATCTAAGCAGGGAGTGTTTTGTCTTTTAATTGACACTGTGCTCATTCCCCTAGCAGGCACTGGGTGCAGGCCCTGTGCCTGGGCTGCTGGGCAAAGTGAGGGGAGAGGGAAGGGAGCTGCTCCTCTGACATCCCCAGAGTCTGCCCTCAGTGATGGCTGCTGTCCTCAGACTCCTCCTTGGGAAACTTTGTGAAGGCAAAGTGTGGTGGGGATGGCTGCAAACCAGGGGATGACCTTATCTCTGGCCTTCTGCATGTCATTACCTGCTCCTCGCAGGGACGGAAGGAGCATTTGTTTCTGGGACTAAGTGTAAAAATACATGGCAGAAGGAAAAACATTTGTTTTATCATTATTTTAAGCATGAAGGAATGAATGGGTGAATGCTGAGAGCAGCATGGCAAACCACAAGGGGCTGTGACTTCTCGAAGCCCCCTCATGGGATACTAATATGGAGGAGAGGCCCACTGTTCCATTTGAAAGAGAAGGGCCGTGACCAATCGCTGTTAAACGTGGCAGTAATGCCTCAAGGAGGTGGCTGCGGGATAAAAGGCAGAGGCAGCCTGAACTGTAAAGACATTTCATTTCCCTGGTAATGAGGGAGACACACTGTGGCAATGAAACCAGGGAGAGACAGACCATGAGATGCTAATTTCTGCTCCTGCTGCCGCTGCTCCTTTGATCTGAAGCAAATGCCCGTTTTAAATTGCAAACGGATGCAAGTCAGATATCATCCAGCCAGTGGCTTACAGGCTTAATGAAGTGGGACGTACGCTTCTGCCTGATAATGTTAGGAGAGGCAAGCAATTCAGAGAGGAATTACTCAAGGTCTAAAGGGACAAGGAGAAAGGATGGGGATGTCATAGGAAGACCCTTTCCACAATCAGTATGGCACAAAGTCCCCTTTTTACTGTCCTTGGGAAGCAGTGCCAGTGGCTAAGCCCCTAGCCCCCCTTGTGCCTAGAGAGAAAGCTGTGAACATACTGTTCATGCCCATGTTTTAAGGCACACATCCTCCACAGATGATGCAAGGTTGTCCTGGTTCTTGGTCTCAGAGTGAACATCGCTTTGGTGTGTTCTGCAGGTAAGGCAAACATATGGGAGGCTAACTAGCTCATTTTGTGCAATCATTTGGGCATTTAATTGGACTTGAGCAAGACAAGACTTGTGACTCAAATGACAAGACTGTTCTGAGACAGACTCAGAGGCTCCTGGGAGTGTGGTCACCAAGCCAGAAGCAGCAATGTGGGAGCCAGATAGCTCACACTGGACAAATGCATCTTCTTGAGACTGTTTTGGGCAAAGATCTGACCTGTTTTTAATGTCTAAGGCATTATTTATTGCACTCATCACTAACACAAGGATCTTGGGTCCTAGGATCAGGCCAGAGTTTGTTGTATATCTTGTGTATATCTTGTTGTATATATCTTGTGTGGGTATTCAGAGGCTGTGATGGCTCTGCAAGCCAGGCTAACCAGACAGAGGAAGGTTGAGGGACCTGTACACAGCTAGGAAGGTTGACCTCTGAATCAAGCAAAGAAAAACTGGTCTGGCTATTGAAAAAGGCAGGGATAGCGCACAAAACTATGAGGTTCTTTGAAGGAACCAGTGAGCATCTGGATGAGAAAAATCTCATGAATGTAGTCTGTGCATAGCCAAGAAAGTCTCCACAATGCCCATCATCAAAGTATCTTATGGGGAACTAAGTGCCAATGGGGTAAAACTGGCAGATCCTTGAGTGGATAGATTGTAAAAAACACAGCAGATCTGGCAAGGGCACAGGTAGGGTTGGCTAGCAGAGCCTAAGAAAAGCCATGGTGCAGCTTTCAGGTGGGGAATGGCTGAATTACCTGGCCTTGTCAGTCTCAGGGAGGTGACCCCAGGCTGTGAGTGAGCTCTCCAATGGCAAGGAAGGGACTGACAGCAGTTGAGCTTTCCTGCTCTCCTTGCATGAGAGCAGTGGAACACAAGCTAGCAGGCAGCAGCATCAGAACCATAGGTATTGAAAGGAGCAGGGTTTCCACACAACAGGAAATGAAATTGGGAAGCTTCTTGTTATATGATGTTGTGCTTTTCCAGGAGAAAATGATCAGGGAAGTAACCTACGAATATTGTTAACCAATAGATTGGCAGAGGGTTGGGAAAGTGTCACATATGTCTGCTCTGCTTTTGTCTTCTGCTTTAGGCCTGTGCTTTTGGCCACTGCTCAGGGAAGATGAGGAAGTAGGCTATCTGATCATATAGACTTTTAAAGTGTTTAATTCCATCTTTACTTTGTAGATGTACATATAATTGTATAAGACATGAAAAAAGGCACATACCCACTCAGACTTTGAGTTTTTCTCTTCTTTTTATAACTCCCTATGAGACTAATTTTTTTTCTAGAAATGCTTCTAAGAGCATTAGATTTCTCTTTCAGTAGAGTAAATCATGCTAATCTGTAGGTCACTAGTCAAGATGAAGTTTTGAGAGTATCTTTTTTTTTTTCCTACAGCATCTTCTGTTCAAGAACTTCACACCATCAAAAAATAGTGTAGTTGAGAATTTTCTCCGCTTAACAAATAAAGGAACTTAGACACAGTAGTTTGCTGTGAAACAGGCAAAGAAATCAGAAATGTGCTTTTCTGGAACGTCTCTAGAGAAAGAGGACAAGAGGAAAGACTGTCTCCAAACATGAGAATCAAAGGGAAAAATCTCTATGTTGGACTCAAAATAAGTTGCCATAGAAACAGATTTTTTTTTTTTTTTAACAAATTACTGCAGTATGAAACGAAGATTGTGAATCTGTATCTGCAAAATATTTAACCATGTTCTTTGCTGATTCCTGTTCAGCTCTGTATGCAAGCATGTGATTTCTATGGAAGCTTATGTGCTTTATTCGATGGAGGTAGAAATAAGGATAAGCTGTGCTGAATTGGGACCTGGGCTTTCTTGTTCTTCCTCAGTGCTGACAAACTTACAACTTTTTTTTTTTTTATGACAGCACATGTTGCTTTGCTGCTAAAAGTACAGACCCCAGTGCTTCAATCTGGGAGTTCAGCACAAAGTTCCAAGAGACTCTTCCTGCTAATGGGGAGTGGAGTCAGCAGAGTGTTTACATTGCTGGGTACTTTATTGTTTCGTTAATTAACTCTTTTTTATTTACATGCAGCTTTAAATTTACATGGGATATTTGTTCTGTAAATGAAGGCCATGGTGATTATCAGATAATTAACTGGAGAACTGATGGCATAAGAGGTTGAGATTTGTTCCTAATCTATCTTTTGTGCACCTCTTTGTGGCCCACAGATATTTTAAAGATGGCATAGGTTCTTAATATCTTGCATGTTAATTACTTTTATTGTGATTGTGTGCCAGTAAATGACTGGTTTTAGTTTAAGCTATTTAAGGCTGTCTTGTGTATCTTCTTTCCCCCCCCCTCTGTTGTGACTTTGAGTCAGACCTTATTTGTCCTATTAACTTGGCTGCGCATAGAGTTTAATTCCCATTTGCTGTGCTTGGAACAGATGAAGCTTTCATGTAACCAAGCTACAGCTACTCTTCTTCACGCAAACTTTCCATGTTCTTATTCTCTCATTATTTCCCACTGACTTTCACCTTTTTATTTGGAGACGTGTCCATTTGTAGACACCCCCTAAACATTTTCCAGCAGTGCTACAGAGCCCCACATAATGAGTTTAAGCCTGCTGACAATAGACCTTTGGAACTCTCTTTAGTTGCTGAAGAACAAATAATCCTTACGGAAATTGTATCTAGTTTTCTTGTTCTCTCTCCTAAGCCCCTGTGCCTGTCCAAGCCAAAATAAACTCTCAAGGCATCTAAACAATCCATCTTAATGTAATGTTCCCCATGGAGGCTATTGACTTGAGTCTGTACGGGCAGTCTCCTCTTCTTGTCTCCTATCAGGCCACTAGTGCTGTCTCTTCACTGGGCTCTTGCACACGCTGGGGAGGTGACGGTCACTGATGGTGAAGCTGGTGCTGGATCCCAGGTTGTTAGAAGAAGGGCAGCAGCAACAGCTCTAACTGTCCCCTAGCACTACTGGGCTCTGGTTTTCCCTTACAGCTGGAAACTAGTTTTTCTCAAAATTTTCTCTAACAAGCAGAGGGAAGACATGCTTCATCTTCCAGAGATACAGTATTTTCTTGCTGTTTGCTGAGAGACACGCTGGCTTTGCAGGTGTCCCCTGCTTTGGGACAGACTTTGTTTTGTCAGTGCCTCCCATGCTGTTACCATGCTAGTGAGAGCAGTGGTTTTGTCCCTCCTTTGGTGGTGGTGTTCAGCTTTTTCCAAGCTTTTCAAGGTATGCTGTCAAACGTAATCACATCCTTCCAATAAGACCAATGAGGGGAGCTGCACGTGTTTGATGGACAGTCTCCTTGAATGCTTTCAGATCCCTGAGGAGTCTTGTGACCTATGTCAGTGTGCAAAGCGTTGAACAAATTTGCATAGGAGGAGCAACTTTTGTCGCCCTTTTGCTGCCTTCTTGTGTCTGAGCAGGGCCTCTAATCCCACATGCCCAGCTGAGACAGTTGCCCAGTGCAGAAGCCAACCCTACCCACTCACCAGACAGTCTTGCCCAGGTCCCCTCAGGAGGCATCTCAAGCCATGATGCTGCACACACCTTCTTCTATGCTACAGGCATGAGCCAGGTGGGTACAGCCCTACACAGCCCATCTCTGCTGTACTCCTAGCCAGGCACATCTCCCTTCTGAGCTTGCAAAGCCTGCTGTTTGCATGCCAAATTGAAGTCATGAGAATTAATAAAAACAATCTATTTTTAATCCAATGTGAGATCTCTTACTCTTGGCTATTTTTTTTCATAATTGGTTCTGTTTTCTGTTAATGATCTGAAATTTAGCGTCTATTCCCACCTCGGAGTGTTACTTTGATAACTCGTGTTAAGGAAGAAAAGATTAAGACTGTTGTTAGCAGTGGAGGCTGCAGGACATATGGGTGCGGCAGCACTGTTAGTGATAGAAAGTTTGAGGCAGTGGGACAGATTGTCTGGGAATCCTGGCTTCGTAGCAATGAAAGGCTGATGAGGTAAGTAGTGCTGGGAAAATCCTGTTAGGGAAGGAAAAGGGTAGACTGGAACTGAGTGATCACAGGATGCCCAGCATTGAATATGCGGTTTCTCTACAAAATTGAATTCACTTTTGGCACGGAAATGGGATTCGTATTTCTCTCTCTATTGCACTTGCTTCATTAGTAGGCTTGGAGGGCACTCTGAACTTTCCAGCATTTAGTAATGTATTAGGACCAGACTTGTGCTGCACATTCAAGGCAGTCAGGTTTGGATCAGACCTTTCCAACTTCATATCATTTGCGGGTGCTGTGGGCCAGGGTGAAAGATCCAGAACAGCATCCACAGATCTAGTTGCTGTTGATGTGGTGGTGGTTAGAAGCTCCAGTGTAGAAGTGTTCCTTGCTGAGCTGGAGGAGAGGTGTTTCTGAAATCAGGCAGGGCAGTGTGGGCAGTAGAGATGTGCACACACACGGCGAATCCTTTGGGTAACTACCAGCACCATCTCTCCAATGCTGTGAGCTTCCCTGTACATCACTCTTTCTGAAGCACTGCCTTGGCTCTCTTTGGTCAGTGGGTGCTTCATTGGCAGTTCCTCTACAATAGGAAGATTAGCAGCGATTTATTTGGGAGAGTGCTGGGACTGGTGATTTGTGTGAGTATGCGAGTTGTGTGATCTCGCGGTAAAGGGTGATTTCTGTGAAGTGCAAAGGGATGGGTAAGGATAAATGATGCAGAGGAGTCTGGATCAACCAGCTGAATGAGTATGTGGGTGAGATATCCATAATTTTATTCCTTAATACAGCCTCTCCTGTTCCCTGCACCCTTCTGATTAGAAGCAACAAAGTGGCAGATGCCCTTTTTATTGTCTGCTTTTCAAAAGGAGATGGTAAAATGAACAAGGGAACAAATCCTTCTGCAGAGAGAAAGATTTAGGGAGGAGTCTGCAAGCACAGACAACACTTCTATCAAGAGCACCTGCTGTCTAGGGTGGTGCAGTCGTGGTTCCCTCTCATAAGAGGGGAGGAGACCCTGTGAGGGATGGCTGGAGGCGCTGTCACTGGGTAGCACAGGAAATGCACAGGTTCTACACAGGGGCCAGGAGGTGCAAACACCTCGAGGAAGGCTGTGGTCTGGAAATGGGATGAGTCTCATAGAAGCACAGAATGACCCAAGTTCAAGTGACCTTGAAAGATCATTTGGTCCAACCTTTCACGGGAAAGGGAGCCTAGATGAGATTATCTGACATCCTGACCAGTCACATCTTGAAAACATCCATCAATGAGGACTTCACCACATCCCTGTGGAGCTTGTGTCAGTGATTGATTATTCTCACTATTTTTTTTTAATTTTATTTTTAATATTGAGAAAATATGTTTCCTGGTGTGACTTGTACCCATTGCTCTTTGTTCTCTCCAAGTGGCTCTTTGTGAAGAGACAAACTCTGTCTAATTTGTAGCCAGCTTTTAGATACTGGAAAACTGTAATGAGGTCCCCCTGAGCCTTCTGTAGAGAAGAAAGACCTAACCCCTTCAGTCTTTCCTCACAGGGCAGGTTCTCCAGCACTTTCATAATCTTTATAGCCCTCCTTAGGACCCTTTCCACCTTGATTTTTAGTTGTGGGGACCACAACTGGAAAGAGTACCTGACAAGCACTGAGATGATCATATCCTAGAATCATAGAGTGGTAGGGTTGGAAAGGACATTTAGAGATCATCTAGTCCAACTCCCCTGCAGAAGCAGGTACAGCTAGATCAGGTCACACAGGAACATGTCTATGTGGGTCTTGAAGACCTCCAAGGAAGGAGACTCCACACCCTCCCTGGGCAGCCTGTGCCAGGGCTCCCTCACCCTCACAGTAAAATAGTTTTTCCTTATGTTTAAATGGAACATTTTCTGTTCCAGCTTCATCCCATTACCCCTTGTCCTGTTGCTAGATACAATAGAAAAAAAGGATGCCCCAACCTNAAGGCCCTGCCCTGGACTCTCTCCAGAAGTTCTCTGTCCCTCTTGAGCTGAGGAGCACAGAACTGGACACAGGACTCCAGATGAGGCCTCACCAGGACAGAGGAGATGGGGAGCAGAACTTGCCTTGACCTGCTGGCTACACTCTTCTGGATGCATCCCAGAACACTATTGGCCTTCTTGGCCACGAGGGCACATTGCTGGCTCATGGACCTCTGTCTCTGCTGGTAATGTTTCTGTGGATGTAGCCCAGGATCCAATTTGCCTTTGTTGCTGCAGTGGTGCACTGCATATTCAACTTGCCCATCAGGATCTTCTGGTCCTTGAGGCCCTCCACCCAACCAGAAGAGCTCTGAGGAGAAGCCAGTGTGTCTGCAGGGTTTATATTTCTCCAGGGTTTCCTACTCAGTTTGCCTGACTGCCACTCTGCAGTGTCTTGCCATCACCCCAAGGAGAGGGGAATTAGCGAGCACGCATGGGTAGCAGGGCTTGCTTGCAAGGTTAAGCTGGACAACATAATTGCAACATCGATCAGGAAGTCTTTGATGTAACAGGAACCCCAAGGTACCACAACACATGGCCTTCCCACCCCTGTAGAGCAGCAGTTTATCCTTTCTCATGGGAAGTGGCTGCAGCTGGCCACCAGTGTTTGTGCTGTGGCTCTTGCCTCGCAGATCTGCTTCCTGCCTTCATGGGCTCTGTGCATACATATCTTCCAGGCAAAGCTCTGTCCAGCTGGCACAGGCATTTGGAAAGTATTTTCCTGATGATTGTGTGGAAACTGCTTACATCTATTTGTGTAAAATGCCATTCTTATTTTCAAAATCCTCATCTTCTATATCTCTGAGTTGCAGAGCTGACACTCATCATCTCGACTCCTTGCTCCCCTGCCTGGCTGGCTATTTCTTAGCTTTCCATATGTCATAGGAGTGAGATGAACAAGAATCTTCCTGTTTCCCTTGCTTCAACTCAGCACTCTCTCAGCCACTGCAAAACTGTGAGCGTCCTGCCAACTTTTTGCTACTCCTGGTTTCCTCTGTGAAAATCTAGGAGCTGCATGAGCTACAGACTCAGCAAGGTGAGCAACATCTGGCAGTAGATGAATCTGATCGGGAAGAAAATCTGGAAAGTGAGAAGGGCTATGCAGAGTTGTGAGACCATGGGCATGTCCCACAGCATTCAGCAGGTTGTGGTTGAATGGAAAGCTATCTTTCTCCTTTTCTGCAGCCAGAGCGGAAATGGAGCCTGTTGGATGCCTATCATTTTGCAGACACAGTGGGTGGAGCCTTCAGCCAGATTTTGGGGAGTTCAACCCATCCCATCTTCCCCACAAAGAGGTACACTGGTGGGCAGGAAGAAGTGACAGTCTTCTACCTGAAACCCATTAACTTTTATCAGCTCTGTTGGTTATTGAATCCCATATTTTCTTTTGAAATCTAACTCTGGGTTAGGATGAGGCTGCCTTTTTGAATCCTGTTGAGAATGAGTTCAAGAAATGGGGCTTGGAGACGAGACAGGAGCCATAGCCTACAGAGCAGTAAGGAGAGATCCAAGAAAGTGAGGACCTTTGTGAAGTTTCTGATTGAGAGATGAGGAAGAAGGCTGCAGGGAGATCTACAAGAAAGACAGTTAAAAACATGATTTGTTTTTTCAAAACGCTGAGAATCAAACCACACCCTGGTAAATACAGAAGGACTCACCATGAGCTTTTGGTTTGGTAGTCAAAACTAACATTATTACCAGCAGGATCCTGCCACATCTTTGTGGGCTGAAGGTGTTTATGTCTGAAAATCGGTATTACCTCCAGCCTCATAAGCTATCCCTAGGGAGAGAAATATTTTACTGGCCTTGTGAAGGGCTCTGCCTGGACCTGGAAGAGCACTTGCTCAGCTTTGAGCTCAGAAGAGGTGACATGAGGTCAGGTGGGGTATGCTGTGAGATGCAGGCTTTCTCCCACAGTGCAGCACCTGACACTCACTGTGGCTCAGTTCAGAAAACACATGGTTGTTTCCCTGCAAGACAGAGGTCCAGAGTCCCTCTGGAATAGGTTCTGAGACCTTTTACCCACAGATCAGTCTAAGCACTGGCAGCACTGCTCAGGCCGTCTCTGCAGCAGAACCAGCCCTGGCAGCTGTGTGTGCTAAGGGGCAAAGCACAGCTCACCACTTCCAGGTGGAGCTGCCACTGCTTTGGTCTCTGGTGCTGTGGCTGGCAGCTGCTGCTTAACAGACAGCTCAGCACTGTGGTGGTTGTCACAACTCTCAGTCACCTCTTAAAACCTTTTATAGGGGGCCAGCAGCTTGTGGGTTTCCATTAAGCCCTGCTTGCACATCTTCTGGCCCCTGATGATAAGACCCAAAGAATGACCCCTTGCACTGGAATGGTGGTGGGCAATACCTTTTCTGCTCCTCTTTAGCTCCTTGCAAGGTTGTGTAGGGGAGTGTGAGGTCCTGGGCAAGTGCTGTGGCCCTGCAGCCATTAACTGTGTTGCAGGGCTACTCCCAGCAGCTGGTCTCTTGGAGAGAGTGGGGGACAAGTGTAGTGGCACATATTGAGATGGGAGCTGTGTGTAGGATGGGGTCAGGAAGGCTGCCAGAGCATTTTCGCTGACCTCAGTCAGGACACAGGAGTTCACCCAGATATCTCGTGTTAGGTCTGAATAATACTGTGATGAAGACATCAAGATGGAGAAACTCCAGCTCTCTGCTTGAACTACAGTGGATAATTATCTTCCCAGCTAAGAGCACATGACATTTTTTTCCTGATAAGGTTTATCTGGCTCTAACTTTTGGCCACTGACTCTTCTTTTACCTTTCTCCACTGAATTATTAAAGACTCTTATAAAGATACTTGCTTAAAGTATCTCACGAGGGTTTTTGGACAACCCAGACTAAACTCTCCATGCCTTCCACTGGACAGCATTTTGCCCAGTCTTAGGAGATCAAAATGGGTTTAAGTGGGCAAAAGCCTAGAGGTCTAAAAGCATTGATTTCCAAAGTAACCCACATTGCTTAAATATTTGAGGATTGAACCACCTATACTTAAAAGAGAGCAATTAAAGAAATGAAAGGTATTTTTGAAGGGCTGAATAATTCCTTCACATCAGTTTTCCTCTCCAAAATTGTCTCTGGAGCTGCTTACACAGATCTTGCTCTTTTCTGGACCAAGAGGAGATAGCATCAGAGACTGAGAAAGGAGGAACCAGAATAACCAGACCGTATAATACTATAAGTAATCTGCCAGGTCACAATGGCATACAGCCAAGAGGTCTTAGGGAATAGGAGGATGAAAGGGCCACATCTTGAAAAGAAATATTACATCTCTTGTGGAAGGAAAAAAACCCAAAACCACACACACATAGAAAAAAAAATAGAGGAAAAACCAGCGTTCAATAAGGATGGAGGATGTAGTACTCACATTTTTAACAGCTCTTGGGATGATACGTAGAATTACAGGCCTGTTTGACACGCATGCAAATGAATGCAATACCTAGCAAATTAGGAGAATTGGCCGTGAAGCTTACATGGGTAAGACTACTCAGAGGTGCAACCTGCAGAGATTCTGCAAAAGGAAACCGCATTTTCTGAACTCTTGTGAGTCTTTGAAGAACTCTGTGAATTAGCTGAGTAAGAAGAACAGTCTTACACCATTTGTCAAGCTTTTTTTTTTCCCACAGGCTTTCTTTCTGCAAGGGCACATTTGAGACCTGGCTGCAGACGTGTAGCTTGCAGTGGAGGAAGTGGCTTATCGCTGTGGCTACAGCACTGGTGAGGAGGTGAGTGCGTGGGTGGCCAATGGTGTTGTGGGGAAAAAGGTTCCAATGCAGCATCTTGATCAGCTGTTGCACGGGAGCCTCTGGGGACAGAGAGAAATGTGCCAAGCTGAAGCTTAGGTCACTCAAGAAGGAAGAGGACAGTTGAGTGGGAGGCCTTAAGGGGAAAGCAATGGATTCACTTGGAGGGCAGAAGGAAAAGGGGTTCATAGGAAGGGGTAGCTATGTCAAAGATGGTGCTAGGAAGAGATAATGAGGGATGAGAGTTGTCTCCTCAGCATTGCATGTTTGTGTCTCTGATATTGAAGATCTGAGTGTGTAGGACACCAGCAAGCTGGCAGGAGGGACAAAGCTGCATTTCCTAGCAAGTTCAGGCATCTATGTTAGACCAGTTGAGAAGGGAAATGTTGAAAGAAATCCAGAATAGGTGATGATCCAAAAAGGGAGTATGTAGGGAGAAGAGAGGACCCCCTTCTTGGTAACACCTGAGTCAATAACCTCCAGGCATGGAGAACTGGGCTCTTGCTGAGCCACTGAAGCATATCTGATCAATAACTCAAAACCCCAACTTGCACATTAGCAGAGTCAATTATCAGCTCTGCTCTCTGCTTCCTTGATTATTATTTCAGCATGTAGCAGCTGCTTCACAAGCTTTATGGCCCATCACACTCTGAAGGGACTGAGTTAAATGCAGATTATTGACCGATGAGGCCATAAGAATGTACTGTAAAATATACAGTCATGCTAGCCCATAAATCCCCAGCCAGAGTGCTTTTTAAAGACATTCCTCTTGCAGTGGGAATGTTCTGGGTCACTGTCAAGGCCCTGAAAAAGGCTTTTTCAAACTGATTCCTGCCATCTCCTCTGTGGCACTGAGTTCTCCTTCCTTTGACCTGCTCATCAGGACCTTTGGGCTTCAGCAGGGATGCTTGGGTTCCAGTTTACTCTGCACATGAGCACAGTAATCTTTATTTAATGTTTCTTCTCTGGCCCTGGGTTCTTTGCTGCTCCCGAGTTTCTCGACTTGTTCAAGTTCACTGGTTTTGGCTGAGGTTGTGGGCTTATGATTTGAAGCAGCCTAAATTCTGGTGAGCATGAGCAGGCTAAATCATGAGCAGTTTGAACACCAGGTAATGACAGCTTTCCCTCCTCTGCCAGTCTGATATACTGCTGGCTGTCAACCGAGTGGTTCATGGAGACAGACAGACGTGCCTGCATCATTTTGAGTTGCATATCTCCTCATCTTCAGGATTCAAACCTATTTCAAGGGAAGAGGTGCATGCCGTTATGGGTATGAATTGAAAATGCAGTGCATCTACACTGAAAATCTCTCTCTATTGAAGATGCTGGTAGCGAGGGCAGCAGTGATGAGGTGCTCAGCAGCTCATTAGCTCAGTGATTCCCCTTGAAGGAGCCTGGGTTCATCCCAGGCAGGTTATCCATCATTGTAAGAATCGTGCATGCTGACAGCTTGTGTATAAATACACATGTCCCTTTTCTGCTCTAGCAGCTAGGCATAAAGATCACTGCTTTTGATCACTGCCCACAAGCTCAGTGAAGTTTTGTGCCCTTGAAGCTGGGTCCCTGCTGCTGGCAGCGCATTGAGGATTCCTTAATGCTTCTATGGATTTCTTGACCTGCTTCTTCCCAAGGTTTTCCCTTTCCAAGAGTAGGAGACGATTTCGTATGCTTGAGCTGGAGCTCAAGAGATGGCTAATTTAGAGCTTGATGCATTCTGGAAGTTATTAACATAGTTTTGATGTGACTCTAGAATGATGTTTTTTTCCTAAGCTTTCTCAAGTGCTGCATCCTGGCCACAGCTCTGGTTGTAACTGGTTTTAAAACTTTTCAGTGTTGGAGCAACCAGGCTGGTGTCAACAGATGTAGGGCAAGGTCTTGCTCTCTCTGTGGCTGGGAGATGAAAAAAGAGGCAGTCAGGACTAGGACAAGGGAGGCAGCAAAAATTTGAGCTGGGAATCTTGAATTTATCATAGGCTCTTCTGCAGATCACCACAGTAAGCCCACTGGATGGCTTGCTGGGCAACCCATAATTTTAAATGCCAGTTGATGGCTGCCACCATCAACCTGCTTATTTCTTTCTTTCTTGTCTGGCCTATCAAGCAATGTCACATGCTGTGCAGCAGCCCTCAGTGAGGTTCCCTGCCTTGAACATGTGATGTCCTAGCTTTGAAGACGGTATGTGATGGTTGATGGGGGGGGGGGGGTGGGAAGGATATTGCCATGCTCTGTGTTCTTGTCTCACCCCAGCTACCTGTAAAGAAATTGGTCAATGTCCTGTCCCTTGTCCCACCCACACTCCACGGCACGTGGTCTCCCATTGTAGATTTTGTCCCAGGAGGGCTATGCACAGCAGTACATGGCACGGCCACACACGTGCAAGTGGTCAAGCAATTGCAATAGGATCACACCATGCCCTTGAGTGGTGTGAATTCTTTGGTGTTTGCTTTCTTTAGTTCCCTTTTAATCACATTTTATATTCCTGAGGGTGTTTGTTAACACACATGCTTGCCTTCAGCTGTGTCATTTAATTTGACTGCCAGGCTAAATCTCTTATGTCTCTTCTACAGCCCACATATACTTGAAACACCTCTCTCTAAACATCAGCCTGGAACAAGAGATTTGCTGGTGATGGAGTTGGCCTCCTTATTAAGGATATCATTGCAGCAGGGCTGAACTCATCAAGGAGGAACAAAAACTTTTGAAGGACATCCAGGAAAGGATTGTTGTGACTTCCATCCCTTCAAAGGCCTGAGGTATGTGGTAAAGCCAATGGGCTACTGAATTCTGTTTCTCGCTTGTCATTGTTGTAGAAGTCAAGGCAGCTTGGAGTCTCCTGAGTGTCTCATATAACTAGTCCAAAGATCCAGGTAATACCTCCAGCACTTACTATGTATGCACCAATGTTCATTGCTGCTTCTTCCTGCTCAAGAAATGTCAGGCTACATGTGATGAGGGTCCCGTGATGTGATAACAAATCTGTACACAAACTGTGCAACTGAAACCCCACTGCACCAGCACAGGCTGTTCATCTGATTCTTCCAGTCCTTCAGCAGTTTTCGGAATGGCTTTCTCTCACTTCTCTTAAAATCTTCCAGGTGCCCACATTCAAACATTCATGGGCTAGACCTATAGCTGTCACCTGGTTAAAGCTGAACAGATGCATGCCAGATCTACCCTAGCCTATGCGCTGGTCTTCAGGTTGAATCCTCCCACAGCTCCCCAGATGTGTCTCATGTCCTTGGCTTTAGCCTGGGGCAATTACCTGAATACCAAGGCAGGTATGGAATTAGATGTGGTTATATTCTCTCTTTCAGAGAAGAAGGTTAGGCTCCCACAGCCCTAACTGCATCCTTTGATGTCTGAGGGATGTGAAAAGACTTCAGTTTTTGGAGAGGAAGATGCTGGTAGGGAATACAAACAAGGTTTGCTAAGCCTCAGAGGCAGTGAACAGTTGTTGTTCACTCAGCCCTGCAGCAACGACACCGTGCAACACTCTCTGAAACTCTATTTAGAAAAAGCTACGAGAGGAAGCATGTCTTCGTGAAGCAGGTCCTGGATATCTGGACCTCCCTGCACCCAGGGAGACAGGCAGCACTGGCAGGCTTGGACGGGCATTTGAGGGCAGCAGGCTCAGGAGTGGGGTACTAAAAGGGAAGAGAAGTGCCCTTTCACACCTGTGACTCCATAGCAATGGGTGCAGTGGGAGGATCATGGGAACAGACTCCAGGAATGGTTGACCTTCTGTTTTATCTCCAATGGCCACAGCAGGACTCTGGGGCATCAGTGTGTCCCAGACAGGCGTTTCCTAGGTGTCTAACCCCAGGAACTAAAGCCTTGAGAGAAATCTCCCTTTCTCTGAGAAAAATTGAGGATTTGGAAGCTGAGAGAAAATACCAACAGAGAGAATTATCAGGAGGTTAAATACACTATTATCACACTGGTGTCCTCAATTTTTCTGCTCCTGATTTCTCTGCTGTGGCAATGTTCAAACTCGAGTGTATCCCTGCTGGGTGACATCTCATCTTTTCGTACTGCAACACAGAGGTTGTGGTTTGTGCCCCAGTGGTGGCAGTGACCCAGCAAGAACTGAACACATTGAAGCTCTGATTAAAAATGCCCCTGTGGGGAGGCCATACCTAATCGTGCCCTGGAGAGCCATCACTCGCTGGTGGCAGCTGAGCAAAGGCCGGTGTGCCGATGGGGGCTCAATCCAGCATGTGCTCACCTACATTTGTAGAAATGCTGGATGTAAGTCAAGGAGACCCTAATATAACTGAGACTGCTACACTCTCGATCAAATTTGACTGCAACTTTGAGAGGACAGTGAGTAGATACATATGGAGATGGACAAAACGGTCTCTTAGGCCTCTTTACTGTGGAAACTGTCCTGGAAATAAACTTCAGCTGGAGTGAGTTCATCCAGGGGTGTCTTTGAGGCTGACAGCTGCAGGGTGGTTGTTAACACCTTGCAGTGCTGGTGGCGTGTCACTGCCTGCCTGCTGCCACATCAACTATGTATGCAGGCTGCAAGGAACAGTGCAGAGAGGATGCTTCAGCTGCTGAGGACTTGATTAACTGTGTCAGCTGGGAGGTGCTGGAGGGGAAAGAGAAACCTCCACCGTGGGGCAGAGCTCCCTGGCAGCCAGAGACAACATTGGCACAACCTATGCAGAGAGACAGATGTTTATAAAGCAAGGCTGAAACAGCTGCAGTCCCCAAGAAAGCAGGAAAGAGCTATACATGCTGGTGCCTGTAGTTGCAAGGCAGGTGCAAGTGAGAGGTAAGATCACCACATCCTAAGGACACGGCTGGTGGAGCTGAGTACACAGAGTTGGGCTGCCTGATGGAGGAGGAGGTTGAGATGGTGCTGCCCAGGGAACATGTATTGGGAGGAGGGAGAGGCCCTGCTTGTATGTGTATGAGAGTGCTGGGGCTGTGGGCTCCCTGGCCATTCAGGCAGCAACAGCCAAATCTTGAGGGTCAAACCAGAGAAGGCCTCCAGCATGTAAAGTTACCTGCTCTGGCTGACAGGTTCTCAGAGTAGAGACCAGAATCTGGTGATGCTGTGCCTTGTGCCTGGAGGGAAGGTGAGGGCATTTGCTGATGGAAAGCAAAGCTGTGGAGGCAGCTCTCTACCAACTCCTACATCCAGGCTCAAGCAGTAAGTCCCCTACTGGGATACTGGGCTGCTGATCCCAGCCCTGCTTTCCAGAAGGGCTCTGCTCGCTCAGCTCTCCTAGGATCCAGCTCACAGTGGTGTGCCTAGAACAGCGGTGTCGTGGTTTTAAATAACATGTGGGTGAGCTCAACTGTTGGATGTATATGAGAAATGGGTGGGCTCTCTGCTCTATAATTTAAAAGCTGACTTTTAAATTCAGCTGCATCCCCACCAGCTGAGAACACCAAGCCCACGTGGCTGTTTCTAGGTCAGTGTTTTTTTTGGTCTTTGCTGTGTGTCTCCCTGAGGATGCCAGACTTGCTCTTTGGGCTCGGAGATACCTGTGTCTGCTGGCGGTTCCTGCTGACAAATGTATGTGTCCTCCACTGGAAAACACTCTCGGCTTCACAGGCAGTTGAAAACCTTTGGCTTGGTGGGGAAATGCCTGGTACTTGCTGTGTGGAATGGACCCACCCTGAGTGCAGGACAGACCCCATATCACTCTGTCATGCACTGATGTATTTTTACTTATAGTACACACCCAAGTCAAGCAGACTCCCTTCTCTTTCGGCCGATGCACTGCTTTGCCCCAGGGTTATACCCTTTGACGCCCTCCCCAGTTCAAAAGCCCTGTGAGGAGGAGGAGGTTTGAGCTGCCTACCCAGTTCTGCACCTTGGGATGCTGCTTTTCCAGGCCAGATCAGCGGTGCTGGTTGTTGAATCATCCCCTCAGACAGCTGCTGGATCACCTCAGCATGGCTTCCCAGGCAGCTGGTCCTTGAGATGATGACACAGCCTCCTGCATCGTCACTGACATCTGGCACAGTCCTGCCTGAAGAGAGGTTTGGGAGAGGATTGCTGTGGAGGCCCCAGGTATGTGGGAAGCCCTGTGGTCAGCAGGAAGGGCCTGTTGTCCCCAAGCCTGAGTGCAGGGGAAAGTGTCCCGACAGGCTGAACTGCCATCAGCACTGAAATTCCCCTCCTCGCTCTGCTGCTCCTCTGCTGGCATTTGACATGGAAATGATCTTGATTTATTCTGGAATAATAGGATGAAATGGTGCAAAGGAAAATTTTACACTGAGGATCAAGATAAATCGCCCAGAGCAAAGGCAGCTGAGAGAAGGGGGCGGGGGAACTCTGTGACTCTAAGTCACTCAGAGGACCAAACATCGCACTGGAAAATAAAACGTTGGAAACAATGCGATGCTGGCCTGGGAAAGTGGCTGAATTAAAAGGGGCGAGTGCTGCCCCTCCTCACAGCCTCTGGGGTTTCGCTAGCCGTTAATGCAGGGCCTCTCAACATCTCCCAGCCTCACTTGCCCCTGCTGCTGCCAGGCAGGAGAGGATTGGCAGGCACAGCTCCCAGGGCCACCCCCCCCTCCACCCCCGGAGCTGGAGCCGGGGCTCCCGGAGGGTTTTTGACAGTCTGGCACCATCTGCTGGGGTTTCCCGGGAAATAAAGCAGGTTTTGGGGAGCTGGCCGTGCCTCCAGATAGCAGCCTGAGGGCTAGGGACAGTGAGGCAGCAGTGTTTCCCTGGAGTTTGTCTCCATGCTGTCAGGTAGCAGTGGCCCGTCCCTCCTCCTCCCCATCACTACTTTGCAATCACTGTGTCTGACCCTTGGTAGCACGGTGGCAGAGGTGACTGATCACCTGTCTTTACAGACCTGGGGCTAGCTTCCAGCTTGGGCCAACTTGGTGACCAGCCCCTTGGCTTTGGAGAAGGATGCCTGACAGTTCTTGGGCCTGGCAAGGTCAACTTTCTTGCTGCCTCCTGCGGTTTCCCATCTCCAGTCTTCTGTCCCTCCTTGACCAAAGGTAGTGATTGCTCCCATCCCACTGCCTGGTTTGCTGCCCAAGTGCTCTTGATCCACAGATCAAGAGCCACTCCTGGGCAGTGCTAGCAATGGGAAAACATCCCACAGACCAGTGGGAGCAGGGCCCTGGGATGGATGGACGTGCTCCGAGGTGTGCTAGGATTTGCTTTGCTTCCTCAGAGAGAGATGAGAAGAAGGAGCAGCAAGGTTGGCATGCTTCCAGGCTCTTTGCTGTCCTGCTACTTACAGATGGGAGGAACCCATCGCTGCTCTCAGGATCTGGCAGCCCCTGTTGTTTCTACTACCTTTCCTCTGAAGTACCTGTGCTGCCTCTTTCAAATTTTGTCCACAGTTCTCAGATGAAGCTGTGCCCATTTCTGGCCCCTGCCCCACACAAACAATAAGCAAAAGTTGTCCCACATTCACATGTGCTTGTCCTTATTAGGGGCTCCAGCAGAGAAGGGAGGGAGGGGGAGGGAAATGGAGAAAGGCAGAAGTCTGCCTCCAGCAAGACGTTCTGCACAAATGGACTGACTTATAAATGAATTTATAAGTTGAAATTGGCCTATAATGAGAGCGTTACTGAGGAAAAAAAAGAACTGTGCACTGCAAACCACTTAGGAATCTGAGATCTTGGAGTGTTATGCAAAGCCAGAGGGGAAATGCTGGGTCTTGTGAGCAAAGGCATCGCAGATTGCTCCAAGCTGTGTCAGGCAAGCTAAGGCCAGTTGTGTTGCCTACCCCACAGTCCTTCACTGGCCCTGGGTTTCTTCCTCAAAAATATTTCCCTCCTCTGATAAAATTGCAAGAGCATCAGGCTCTTGAAACTGGTGCTGAATGCCATTGTTGAAAACAGGTTTATTTCAAGGCAGCTTTTACTAGTAATGGTTCTAGAGTTAGGTCTCTGGAGAAATACAGTAGTTTTGAGGCTTTTCATTCTAAAAATAAAGCAGTCTCCCAACTCCACTGCTGTGGTTGGGCTTTGTGCTCACAGGCTTCTGTCGACAGCTTGCCTAATGAATGAAGATGTGAGGGAAGAAAAGCTTTTCAACGAGAAGGCTGTGTGCTTCCCAGGGATGGGAATGGTAAACAAGACATGAGCAGTGATTGAAAATATGACATCCTTCTCTTGGTACTCCCTAACACATGTGAAATCACTTTCACATTTTGAATTCCTTGAAACTGGAGAAGTTGGTGTGTCTCCATGCACATGGGTTATCCACCTGGGGAGCATGCAAAGATTCAGGCTTGCCTGATTTATGTACGGCCAGTAGGTGCGAGGAACTTTCAGCCCACAATCTTCCTTCTCCCAACAGTAATCTGACCCCCAAAGCTTCCCAGAAACCTGTCACCTCTGATTTCATCCTCCTCCAGCAGCCAACCTCTATCCTAGTGCTGCCTTTTGGAGGTGCAGGGAAAGCTTTTCTCTTGTTTGAATCTGAAATGATGTCAGGTATCATCCCCAGCTATGAATGCAAGGTATTCACACTGTCCTGTCACTGGCTGTGCCTTGCTCCAGTGCCTACAGCTGGGGGAACAAGAGCTGGAGACCAACCAAGTCACCAGGAAGATCAGTGCTTCCCCCATGTCTCCCCACTGCCTCCTTCCATGGTAAATGTCATCTCTAAACACACAAAGGAAAAGATGGTTACCATGGGGAGTCAACACCCATTCACCAAAGGGAAATCCTGTTTGACCAACCTGATAGCCTTCTATGAGGGCATAACCAGCTGGCTAGATGAGGGGAGAGCTGTGGATGTCGTCTACCTTGACTTCAGCAAGGCCTTTGATACTGTCTCATATAACATCCTTAAGACTGAGGAGAGAGCGCATTAACACAAGTATTTAAAAGGTGTATGTCAAGAGGATGGGGCAGTACTTTTTTCTGGTGTCTCCATCAATAGGACTACAGGTAATGGACAAAAGCTGGAACACAGAAAGTTCCACTTAAACATACGAATAAACTATTTTACTGTGAGGATGAGGGAGCCCTGGCACAGGCAGCCCAGGGAGGGTGTGGAGTCTCCTTCTCTGGAGGTTTTCAAACCCACCTGGACACGTTCCTGTGTGATCTGATCAGAGTTAACTTGCTTTAGCAAGGAGGCTGGACTACATGGATCTCCAGAGGTCCCTTCCAACCTCTAACATTCTATGATTCTAAACCCAGCCTTTGTATGAGGGAAAGCCATACTTCTCTTGAAAAACTCCTTCCCAGCCCAGTGGGCCACTGGCACAGCTGCTGGCCTTGCTGGCCTTGCCTTTGCACAGCTGCTTCTCCTTGTGGGGCTACTGCCTCTGAGAAGCTGCTGCGTTTCCTGCTGCCTGACCTGGTGTTTCCCTCCCCTTGTTACAGGAGTGTATTAACATATTTTCTCTCCTACTGTCACACCCAGCTATAAAATATGCTCTCAAACAATTGGTCTGGGAGCTTCCAGAGGCCACTAAAGAGAAAAACAGCATCTATATAGAGAAAATCAGCCTCAATATTCAGCTGACATTGCTCAAAGCTGAAAGGCTTGCAAACCTCCTCTGCAACAGGGAAGTGTCTTGGGCAGTGGGAAAATATACTGAGCGAGGAGTAAGAACCAGGAGGTACTGCTATAGAGTTGGTGCAAGTGGCAGCTCATTACAACCCAGTGCAGCTCCTACATGTGAGAGGCACCGAGTGCTCCCACTCCCCTAGCTTCCCACTGCTCACAGGCACTGCCCCCGTCCCTTCACAGAGCCAGGCTAGCAGGGCAGCAGCAGACTTCCTGGGATGTCTGCCGGGGCCCATTTTCCCAGGGGATACAGAGCACTGACAGATAACAGCTTTCTGAAGTCCTTTTTAAATGAGTTCTCCCATCAGAACTGGTTCTCTGGCTCATGCAGGATAAAAGGGGACCTGGAGGACGTTGGTGTGCATTGACCCAAAAATGCACATCAAAGAGGATGTATTTGGTATCAGCCGGAAACCCAATGGAAATGTCTTTGTGAACACAAAACTCCGGTGGGTAGACATGAACAATGATATTTCTCTGGCTATTGCCTCTCCTGGGAATATCTGAGTTAAGCCTGATGCATGATTTTTTTTTTCTTTTTCCTAGAAGTGCAACACATCTGTGTTTTCTGTTAAGGTCAATTAGAGCTATGGGAGATCAGAGGCCGCTGAAAAATGAGTGCCTTGCTATTGTCTTGCCTCCTGAAGTAGCGATTCTTTGATTTCTGAGTTATAGTAAAGCACTTGCTTTGGAATTACATGAAGAGCTCTTGTCTGCTCCTGCCTCTAATCCAAGGCGAGAAGGCAACCAGCTGGCTAGATCCCCTCCTGAAGGAAGACAAAAGGATAGCAGCTTGTTTGGTTGCTTACCTTTCACCTATTCTATTCCCTACAGAGCAGTGTGTCCTAGAGGGCATGTTTCTGTCAGTTGCCAAGGCTTGCTTGCCTCGTGGATGCTTGCCTCTTGCCTCCTGGTTTCTTAGCATCTGCAGATGCAACTGGAGGCCCCTAGCCTTGCAGGACACATTAGTTCAGGAAGCACTGGTGCCGCACTGCCATTTCTACTCTTCCTTTGTACAGGAGTTGATGCCCAGGCTCATTTCAGCAGCTCACTTTCTCATTAAATGGCTTGACTCCAGGAACTCTGCCTATTTCTCTCCTGGCTATTCTCCCAAGGGCTATCTGCCTCTCTCCAAGGCTTGTCAGTGCCATGTCAGGCAAGGAGGGAAGGAGGGATGGAGCTGCCTCACTGCTAATGTGACTCTGCTCTCAGGGATACAGCTAGGCATGGCTCCAATCTGTCTCCTGCACTGGGGTGTAGCAGTACCTGAAAAAGCAGAGTCTTCTCTCCAGGAATGAATCATAGGACAAGAGGAAATGGCTTCAAGTTGCACCAGGGGAGATTTAGATTGGACATTAGGAAGAACTTTGTCACTAAGAGGGATGTTAAGCATTGGAATGGGCCTCCCGGGGAGGTGGTGGAGTCACCATTCCTGGAGATATTTAACAGACACATAGATGAGGTGCTGAGGGACATGGTTTAGTGATGGGTTTGGAAGTGGTGGGTTAGTGGTTGGCCTTGATCATCTCAAAGGTCTTTTCCAACCAAAATGATTCATTCTCCCCACCCAAGGACCATGCAACACTTGGTGCTCAGTTTACACCACATCCTCCTGTTCTCCATGCCAAGGCTGCTGCTACTGACCAGTTGTTTGGTATATGACAGCACCTGGCTGTCATACCAAAGTGTCTTGCTGCTTTCTCTCCCCTATTGACACATGGTTGAATGGAATTATTTGGCTAAAGGAGCCAAACAAACCCACACCTGCCTCTCTGGTTGCAGCCTTAGAAAGAAGTTGTCCGTTTGGCAGTGAAATGAAAGCACCATATCCCCTAGCACTGACACATCCAACAGGGCAGTCCTTGTCTGGCATTCCACCAAAATCTGTCATGGTTTAGGCCCATCCAGGGACAAAAGACCACAATTACGTTTGATTTAAGTACCACAGACTTCGGAACTTCCGAAGGACAGGGAAGGCTTAATTGCCGCTTATTTTTGTCCCAGACAAAACAGACAAAGCTACTCAGCTTGGGGAAGAAAACAAAACTGAAACATAACAAACAGAAATATCCAATGGAAAAACAACACAGAGTAGGGTGAATGATGGAAGTGCAACCAGCTCTTTAAGATCACCTTTCCCCCACCCCTTCTCTCTTCCCCTGCTCAGAGCCCTGAGCCCAGTGTCATTCCCTCCTCCCCCCATAAGCAGTGCTGGGGCAGGGAATAGGAGGTGCAGTCAATCCTTTCCTGATGTCTTTTGCCGCTTACCACACTCCTGAAGAGAAGAGCTCCTCACCAGTCCTCTCTTGCTCCAGCTTGGGGTCTCCCATACACCAGCAGCCCTACACAGGCCACTCCCAAGGGGCACTGCAGCCCTAGTTCATCTTCTCCTGGTTAGGATCTACACTGTTCAACCCCTCTGACCTGGAGTCTCCAGCCCCTTACCCCTTCTGTTGTGGCATCTTTACTTCTCATTGTGGGCTGCAAGGATGTCTCTGGTCCAGCATCTTCTGTCTTTTCCTGGCTGCAGGGTCTGCATGGTCACCTCCATCACCCTTCTATGTGCTTCAAATTCCCACCCTTAAATAGTGATGGCAGAGGCACCAGATTGGCCAAGCCGGGCTGGAGGGCTGAGGGAAAGTCCAAGAACTCTTTACTGGGTCTGCACTGCAGCCCCACCCCCCTGCTACCAAGCAAAAGTGGCTCCTCAATAAACCATGACAAAATCAGAGATGTCCACGGACTGATGCCAAGCCAGGAGCTGCCACCTTTCTGCTCAAGGACACGTGTGGCATGTACTGAGGGCCTGTCAGGGTGGTGCGGAAGGCTTGGTGCTTTGCCTCTTCCAGATGGTCAGTGGGTCTCTTGTGGGCAGTGGGGAGCCCCTGGCAGCCAGGGGCAGGTGGGACTCCTAACTTCTGGGGCACCCAGGAGAGGCAGGTCATTTGCTGCCATTCTCTAACTCTGCCTGGCACGAGAAAGCAAGTCACTGGGAGGTCACTCAAACCTCTGTGGAAAAATGGTCCCTGGTATGCCAGAGTCAGTAGTAATGCTTGCAAAGCATTTCTGCTTTTTCTGCATTTTGGATTTCTGCAAAGTACCTCTGCTTGGTGCTGTGCAAAGCCTGGAGGATGTGTAAGAGGTCTGGCTTTGGCTAGAGCCATGTATGGAAAGCTAGAGCCACAGCTGCTACAGTTAAACCCAAGAGACTGGAGAGAACGTCTGTGTGGTTTGGCAGCATTTCAGGCAGGTTTTGCCCTATTCTGTCTGGAAACCTCGTGACTGTGGTATCTGCAGGCACGGAAGGAGAGCAAAGCCTTTTTCCTGCAAGTTACAGCACTGGCCCCACAAAATGTGCTGGCACTCCTCTTCTGAGAGAAAAGGGCCCCACAAGTCAAGCAAGAGCTGACTGGATCTGTGAGTCATTGGTGGTGTACGGTGGGCATCTTGGCTGTCCCCCCGCTGCAGCATGGGATGCCAATACAAAACTTAACTCATGACTCTGCCAGTGAGCTGGCTTGTTTCACCTCAGCATCACAGCATGGGGGGCTGCCAGGGCAGCAGGCCTTGGTGCGTCCCTCCTGCTTCTGCCTGCAGTGGCTGGAGGGCCATACCAGCGTGTAACAAGCTGATCCAGATGGCCATAGATGGGATAGAGTTTCAACATGTGTTTTTAATGACTTGCAACTCTTCCCTTTCACTGTGCTCTAACCACAGCTGCCTGACAGGCTTCCCTTCTACAGATCCACAGAGACTTGCCCGTCTTGAGTTTGCCCAAGGAGCCCAAAGGACATGACTAGAAGGAAGCAGTAAACGAAAAGCAACAACACTTATAGTAGCAGGCAGCCTCTCTGCAGCTTAGCGCCCTCTTGCAACCCTCCAGCTGGTGCATGAAATGAGCTCCAGGTGAGGGATGCTGGAGGCTGGACACCTGCTTGGCTCTGCTGCATCCTGCTCCTCCATAGCCTTTCTCTTGCATCACTGTTCCACAGCTGACACTCACAAATGGCCATCAAAATGGATAAAGGGGTGTGGTTTCTGTGCTCGGGGTGAGAAGCAGGGTCATTTCAAGGGAGCATGTGGCACCATCTGTCACATGTTGCTGTCTCTCTATGCAGTCCTAGCCAGTGTCAGCCCAGTTTCTCCCCAGCCCCACCCAAATTACAATGTTCAGGCAGCTGAAATCCAGAGGAGAATTTCACCTACTGGCAGGGTATTTCTTGAGCTTTTTGTATGGAGTTTAGGGGCTGTACCTTCTGCTTACTGGCTCAGGAGCCTGTTAGTCTCTGGAGAGATATCAACTTTTTTTCCTGATGCTGCACAGTGCTGTGATGGGGGGTAAGGGCAGCATGTGGTGTTTGTTTCTGAGGTGAAAGCAGGAGAGGAAGATAGCCCCAGCTCCTATGAAATGCTGATGTCTCAAGGTTAGGTAGGTAAGGCGAAGGAATTGTGGGTGCTGGCTGTGGCAATACCCCAGATCCTTCTTTCAATAATCCTGACCTTTCCAGCAGCCTCTAATCAATTGAAAGGGTATTTATGGTTGTAGCTTGAGCGGGGGCAAAGCATGTGCCTGCTAAAGGTTCAAAGCTGCACCAGAGGAAAGTTAGACTGGACATTAGGAAACGTTTCTTTACCAAGAGGGTGAGTAGACACTGAATGGGCTTCCTTGAGAGAGAGGTGGTCAATGCCTCAACCCTGTTAGTGTTTAAGAGGAATTTAGACAACGCCTTTAATAACTTGCTTTAAATTTTGGTCAGCCCTGAAGTGGCCAGGCAGTTGGACTGGATGATTGTTATAGGTCCCTTACAACTGAAATAGTATATATTCTAATGTGCTCATGCACAGAGGGAGCAGTGACTTCTTCCTGGCAGAAGACACACTTGTCCTCAGTGGTCTGGGAGGGCTCCCATAATTAAAATAATGCCTCAAGATGGTGCAAGGACTTGTTTGCTGGCCAACTCATGTGGCATCCACTCCTCTTGGTGGGACAATGCCTGAACTAGAGCTGTGAAGTGTGAAGTGTGGCTGTGGCAAGGTAAATTGCATAAGTGATCCTTTCTTTATAGGCTGTTTGTGTCCATATGCTAGAGAAAGTAAAGCTGGGGAGAAAACTTGGAGACAGAAATAGGCAACTCTGCCCTAGACTAGCAATAGACCAGCCCTGAGGCAGCTCTCGACTTGGGGAGTGCCTTCTCTGTCAAACCACAGCAAGGAGTATCCCCCTGGGAAATGGGGCCATGAGGTGGGAAAGTTATTTTTGCCAACTGTAGTGGAGCTGAAAGCTTTAGGAGAACGAAAGCTTTAGGGGAGTGAGAGGTGAAGTGAAAAGGCAGCAGGACTGCTGGCACTGCTTTTGGCTCACTGCTGCTGGAGCTCATCCTCTCTCAGTTTTGTTGATAGGCACTGTGGTTGCCCAGCACTTGCAGTGGGGGCGTGAAAAGGTGCCTTACCCACTTCATCAGGTCTAGAGCGGGGAGGAAGATGCTCCAGGGAGACAGAGAAAGCTTAAGCTGGTCAACTGGGTCTGTCCTAAAAAAACCAAAGAGCCAAGTACTCTTTGAATACCACACAATAGTGTGAGGATGGAAAGTTTTCTTAAATTTGGCACTCACCCTATATTATAAATTTTTTCACACTGCCCTAATGCTTGGGCAAATCATGGGATGCTCTGAGTGGAGGAGTCAGAATACAGTGAAAGTACCTCCTTGTGCTAGATGAGTTGTTTGTCAGTGCCAGCAGCCTATCCTTCTTATGTAGTTTCTTCCCCATCTCCTTTCTTTTGGAGGAGACCAGAATTAAGGGTAGGGCTTATCACAGCATGTCTTTGGAACTGGCAGATTTGTAGGGAGCAAATTCCTTATGCTGTAAAAGATGATCACATCTAAATAGCAAAAGAAGCTTTAGTTCTTCCCAGCTATCGCCAGGGTGAGGTCTAGGAGAGCTAATAGCCTGAAGTGAGAAAAGTGTGGAGAAAAGGTGGCTTTTGGAGGTATGAGTGGCCCCCTGCCTTATTTTTGCATAGCTTTTATGCTAGTGTAGAAAAGCAGCCCTCAGGCCTTGGAGCCCCAAATCTTGAGCTTGTTATTAAACCCTAATTTACACAGCACTTGACAAAACAAGAGGATGCCTATGCTTTGTTGTCAATGATGAGGTTTGGAGGCTCCCATGGGGCTACTCCCAAGGGAAGATAGTCTCTGTGCTTCTCTTTGCCCTTGTCCTATGCTGAGCCCCAGCAAAAAATAACCTAAAGCCTCCAGCAGTGGGGGAAGGCTTTCTTGCAACAATCATTATCCATGGGGACTGGGATTAAGTTACTATGCTCTGCGACTCATTTGCCACACTCCACCAAACAGCCTTTAGTTGGTAATAATTTTCACTCACTGCAGTTTTGTATTTGAAGAATTAATTACTTTAGTAAGGATCTTAATTAGAAGTGCAAATGTAGGATAAACCACAGAACTGTTGGATAAGAGCTGAAGACTGTTTCCATCAAGAGAGATGCTGCCCCGCTGCCCTCCCAGCAGGAAAGGGTATGAGGGCAGTGGGATTGCATTGCTGTACCCTGCAACCAGCTTTTACACCTCACTGCTGCTTCTACTAATGAAAGCCACCCAGCTGAGTGCAATGGCGTGGTGCAGGAAGCCTGCGTTGAGAGGAGCTCTGATGAGATACTCTGGAAACAATATGCTTTTGCATCCCTCATGGCAAAACAGCATTTCCAGGGAGCTCTGGCTCCCTGAGGCTTTCCTGACATGCCTCCACATGCAGTTCCAAATTTTGTACTGTCCTGGGTCATTAGGACACTGGAGCAAAAGCAGGGCCTGCAGCCCTCCCCATGCCAGAGCGTAATGCAAGGAGCCGCATCGCAGCCACGCACCTTTGTCACCCCTTGCCTCCAGGCTGATTTCACAGCCTGGTCATTCCCACAGTGAAGATGAACGTTTCTGACTCCAACCGAGTTAAAGACCTTCAAGAATAAATGAACTCCAAGGCAGAAATAGTCTATTTTCACTCTGCCCCCTGAAGCAGCTATCAGCAAGGAAAAAAAAAATACCAACCCACCTCAATTTTCAGGGCAACCGAATCCATTTGCAAATGCATGTCAAGTTCAACAAATAGTTTGGGCTTAAATAATGGAGAGTGCCTTTTTTTTTCCAATCTAAATGTTTGAGTCCCACAGTTTCTAAGGAAAACATTTCACTTTTTCATTTTGAAATAATGTTCCGTTGTGAAATATGATTTTTTTTAAAGAAAGCATAAAGAAAAGCACAAACCCTGAAAATGAAGTAAACGGCACTGAAGTTTTGTGTCAAAAGCAAGGATTTAGCCAACCCACGGTGTTTATTTTTTCCATGATAGGTGTCAGCAAGCAAAGTGGAAAATCTGCATTTCTGGACAGCCTAAAATTCTTCTTCCCCCCACCCCCCCCCAACTCCTAACAGCAAGCTCAGAAATCAATTTTCACAAGTCCATTTTCTGAGCAATCTCAATGCCACTGTCAAATGATCTCCCTCCTCTTATTTGTACCTGAAATGGACAGATAAAGAAGATTCCCGAAGCAGAGATGCAATTCCTCTTCCTGCATCAGTCAAGCCCACTGGCATCACTCTGATCTAAATAAGATGGATCTTTTTGTCTCTCTTCCCTCCAGGGCAGCTCACATTGCAGGTTGCAATGGTCACAGGATCAGTGCCATAGCCTTGCTCTCCTGTAGCACCTGAACTTCCCAGGGCTTTTACTGATTAATTAAGCCTTGCAATGATGCTGTGAGGTACATGCAGCTCACACAGTGATTACTTTCCCTGCTGCCAAAATCCTCATCTGTCAATGTGCACTCTTGTCTCCATTTTTTTTCTCTCTCAGCCTCACTCTACATTTGGGCTTTCCCAGCCATCGATGTCTGGCTCCTTTCTGCCTCCTCAGGCAAGTCAGCTGATGGCATAGCTGTCCCATGCTGTGAGACCAATCACACTGGTGCAAATTATTTGGTTCCCTAAGCATTGCCTGATTAACTTAGTTGGCTGGCACTATGGGCTTATCTCACCAGCAGACAGAGGGAGCTGATGAGCCAAATTAATTTGTTGTATCCCTTGCAAAAGTGGGGTTGCTCCTGTGAAGAACTACATAGGGAAGATCTCTGAAGAAACCTAGGCACCAGTGAACTGCTGTGCAGCTCTTGAGGCAGTGGCCAGCAAGTCCTAGCCTGAGCAGTAGCAAGGGTGTGCTGAGAGAGATTGGAGTTTTCACTGTAGCATGCAGTGGGGTTGATGTCAGCAGGACCTTGGTGCACTAGCTCTGCTTTACAGGGGAAGCAGCTTCTGAAACCCTCCCTGATCTCAGAAGGAGCTAGTCCCGCCCCCCTTCTCAACATTTCCTCCAGAGGCTCCCTAGGCAGCTGTGTGGATCAATCTTTTGCTATTGAATACCCCTCACGCAGCTCCTCTGCCTGGTACTGCTGGGTGTCTAATGACCTGCATGCTACATAAGTGCAAATGTTTGTCTCACACAAAGAGCAGGGGAAAACACAGGTCCATGTCCTCTTCTCTTTGTTACTGGCACTTAGCTACCAGTTATGAGTAAAGGCTCTCGCATCTTCCCAGCCTCTGTTTGGTTTTGTATTTTTCCCTGCTTCTCTATGGTTCTCGCCGCTGGTCCCCATAAGCATCCCTGCCTGTCTCTTACAGTTAGAGACAGTGGTTCCTACAGGCAGAGGAGCTCAAACTGTGGGAATGCAAATGCAGCTGCCAAGAGAGGGCGTTGAGGCACCGTCAGTGACTAGACTGGTTGGGGACTAGCCTGAGGTGCTCCATGGGCAGCCCCATCCAGACACAGGGGCTGTGGGCCACTGAACTCCAAGCTGCTCCAGCATGTATGGCTGTTAGTTTTGCCTGTAATTTCTTCTCTATAGACATAGAATTGGTGCTTTTTTGAAGGGCTCAGCAGTGTTCACAGCTGAGATGGCTGCAAAGCCTGATCTGCTGCTACATCCCACCCATACAGGCTATCAGAGAATTCACCTGTGCACTTGCCTACCTGTATCTGAAATGATGGATAAGCATGTGCTCTGTTTCTCCATCACCTCAAAGTAAGCGGATGTTTCCCACATGTGTGTGTGGAGCAGGCTGTTGGTGAAGCGATAGGAAGGGTGATTATCCTCTCCTAGTCCCTGCTGGCATTCTAACCCTTGCAGGGAGAGTGCAGAAGCAGAGTCCAAGGACAGCAGACCCAATATGCAGGTCAATAATGATAGAGCAGGATTTTCCTTGCCTTTCTCTCCTCCAGCCTCAAGACTGGGAATGGTCTTTGTCCTAAGCTGTCTCTCTGGCCATGAGCCACAGGAGCGAATGCCCAGCAGACTCCCTTTCTTTGGATCTGACCCTTGCACCCAGCTCCATCTGCACCTTCAAGGGGGAAGGCAAGAGCTTATCACCAGCCAAGGCACCTATCCACCTCCTAGGCTGGTGTTAGCCATGCTGGTGGTGGTCCCTAACAGAGCAAAACCAGCCAAGTGCTCTTTAAACAGCTATCTGCACCCCTGAGATGAACAGCAACATTTATGGAAATGTGTATCTTGTTTAAGGTGAAGCCAGGGTCAATGTGTACCTCGGAGGAGAATCTCAGCCAGAGCATGGAAAGAATTTTGTGTTGATTTCTGAAATCTTTAACTGCCTTTTCCTTAAGAGAGATTTATCTGCAAGTGAATGTTCAAAAGTAGCAAGTGAGGCTTTGCATTTTGGGCATGATAAGGGGTGACATAAAAAACTATTTAGATGCTAGGCAAGAAGGGCAATCTCTAGACTCTGTCAGTAGACCACAATAGGCAATCTTATGGTAGTATCATTTCAAACACCAGAGCAAGGAATTTATGCTGAAACAAACTGTTCTGAGCTCATTCTTTGGATAGAAGCACTTACAGGCTTGGCAATGGGTTTTGACCAGTGGCATATACCCACAGAGGTGCAATGTCCCCTGTGTTTGAGTGACAGCACCTGAGTGCACATTTACTGCTGGTGAAAATTTACTTCTTTGATTTTTTGGTCGGGGCTTCACATTTGGGAGGCTCTGGGTGCTGGTGGGATGAAGGGAAAGAAATGTGAACCAGATCAATGCAATGAAGAAGGAGTCAAAAACCCAGGCAGCTGTATTTTTTTTTTTTGTAAGGAAAATGGATGGAGGCTGCTGAAAGCAATCACTGTTAGGAGCAAGAGAGTGATGGAATCCAATCAAGAGACAAGGAAAGAGTACATTTTGGTGCAGTAACTGGTGTTAGCTTCCCGTTAACAGTAATAATAACTGCATCCTGGAGTGATCACTGAGTTCATTTAGACCCAGATACAATTATTGCATTGTGTGCAACAAGCACCCTCAATTTGCTGTGCAATATTGAGCTGGAGTCAGCTCCCTTACAGGCTCAGGTTTCCAGAAGCTGGACTGCTAACAAAGTGGCCTCCTTCTCTCACATTCCATCACTCATCACGCCTTCACACATATCTATATTCTACAGTAAAATCAGGGTCTTTGCAGCTAAATGCCAGGCAGTTTTTCTTTCAGAAAATTCTTTGTCTTTCTGACAACAGCCTGGCAGTCCTTCGTCGCGGACTTGGAGCAATTGGGCTTGGCAAAAATGCAGTCAGTTTGTCCTGTCCCCAGTTTGGGCCTGGGGAAGTCGATCTCTGTTGTAGATGTGTTTTGGTAGGAGAGCCTAGCAAAACATGATGCAGGGCACTCATCAGCCATTGGAAATGCTCTCATTAACCTCAGCAGCCTTGGTGTTGCTGCTGCCAGACACAACAAAAGCCCTTGGGAGTAATAAGGCTGACACACCCCAAGCTTAAATTTGGACAAGCTTTTTAATACCCAGCTGAAGAGATTACAGGAATGACCTACTTGTTTACATGCGGTGGGCCTGTGAAATGTGCAGAAGGCTTCGCTCATTAGGAGAGAAGGTCTGCAGGGTGGAGCTGCTCCACCAGAGCCAGAGCTGCAGCTGAGTGTGCAGATTAGATGGTGTCTCAAAGGAGCTGGGCTCTTGCCTGCGTTTGGAAATTCCCAATACCACCAGTAACTCTTAGACAAATGCTTTGTGCTGTGAGGCAGGGGTGGCTAATCCTAATCTCTAAAGGCACTAGAGGCTTGCAAGCAGTTTAGGCTCATCTGCAAAACCGGTGCTACCTTGTGCAGTGGGCCTGGAACTTACAGGCGGGACAACAACATGCTGTGCCCTACAAGCCACTTCATGACCCCCTGGTGGGTTTTGTGGGTGCTGAGACATGCCACACTGTAGCTATACTGACAGTAAATAAAAAGGGGTTTGAACACATGCAACATCCTCTGCTTTCTACTATACAGTAACTTCAGGATGCCCTGACTCACGGTCCCAAGATGCTCGAGTTTTGAATGATTGCATTTCTGCTCATTGCATGTGTCCTCAGGAGATGGGAAAATGCAGCCTCCTGGGGAAAGGTAGCTTCCATAAGACAAAAGTTTGTCTGATCCTCTGCTGGATTCAGGAGCATTACTATTACCCAGGGACTTACCCTGATCTGGATTTTGAGGATTTTCTAAAATGGGATCCAATGAAGGAGACAGAAGGTGTCTTATAACTTAGTGAACATGATAACTCAGGTTTTCTGTGTGGTGATCAGCTGCTCCTACAGCAAGCCAGGCTGGAAGGTGCAGGAAAAGTGCATTTGTGGCTGAGGTGGTGGGAGCAGGTTGTCTAGGTCATCCTCTGAGAGCCTTGAATACCTAGAAGCAGAGGCAGAAGTATTCACCACTTCTTTGGATGCTGTAAAGTGTGCTGTGCATGGCTATTGCAGCAACTCGCAAACCTCTCACAGTCTTGTGACTTTAGAGGAGGATGGAGATCTGTCTGGAGAGATAAGTGTTCAGGTTGGTGAGTATCTCAGAGGAGAAGGAAAGTCAGTGTGAACCCTTTGTGCTGTTTGTCACTGAAGATGCGCAATCATCTGCATGACTATATTGACCCTGATGTGACTCAAGACATGACCCCTGTGCTGTCCTTGTTTGGAGCCACCTGACCCCAAACTCTTCTGTGCCTGCTGCCTTCCAGGGATGGACCCCAGGCTATCCCGTTACTCTGATACCTCTGGCCAGGGCATAGGTGGCACCTACAAGGGTTTCTCCACCCTTACTCCTGTACTTACATCCAGCCAAGTGAACTCAGCAGGCAGGCGGAGCAGGCAAGCAACACGCCGGGTCCCGGGGCTCACAGCAGCGCAAGTGCAGCCACCAAGTCCTTGGGCCAGTGACAAGGAGAAAAAGTGTGTTGTTATAAATCTACAAGCTGGACTTAATAGCTTTAGGCTACAGGCACGTAGATTAAATTTCAGCCCTGTATTTCTTGGAAGTCAAACGGTGGCATGTCAAGGTGCTGTAACTGCACGTCCCTCTGATGGTGTGTTGGAAGTCTGGCAGGTGGACTAACTAGAGCAATGAAATAAAGCATAACAACATGTAGGCTAAAGAGCAGGATAATTTCTTAGTTGTGAGATCAGGGCTGTAAACCAGCATCTTGGGGAATTGATGGAAGCTTCTCCGTGATTGGGTTGTTTAAGAAACAGATTGAACAAATGCTAGATGGTGTATATTAGCCTAGTGGTGTGAAAATGGTGGCAATTTTGTCAGAAGAAGGATGACAGAAGGCTATGCTATTCCATTTTCAGCAACTTTGCTCCAAATGCTGTTTACTTTTCTTTGGAGAGTTAGGAGAAATGTTGTTTCATTATTGTTTGAGAAGGGGAACTTTCTTTACTTGCTATAGAAAAAGAGATATTTTCATGCTGAAGTTTTAACTTGCGCATTTACTTGTGGACACAGAGGGACTGGAGGAAGGTCAATTGCACCTCGTAAGGATAACATCCCAAAACACAGGTTTAGACATGTTCTGGGCTAGTTTTACAGAAGAGTGCCTCTCTGAGGTAGTTAGATGCAAGGAAGGGGAGAGGGAGAAGGTCACAGATTATGACACCTTCCTGAATGCTGCTCTACAACAGCTTCCTTTTGGGCTGCCCAGTTTCCTCCATGTATGGCTGGGCTGTTTTCTGCAGCCATGCACAGTGGACAATTGAATCAAAAGCCCAATGGTTAGGATTCCCTAGCCTCGTTTCTCTGACATTGTCCCTGATCACATCAGCCTTACCCTTCCTACCTACCTCTGTTTCTCAGATAGTCTCACCATGGCTTTTCCAAGCCTATGCCTGATGCTGCCAGTTGATATCAACTTGGTCAGGAGGAGAGGCAAGTAGCAAGCATGAGGCCAGTAGCAACCATTTGGCAAGTGAGCAAAGGCAGCCTTTACTCTAGTACTGGAAATTAAGGGTCTTTCTCTCCAGGGATAGCTTCCTTCAGTTCATGGCCTGGTCCTCACTCTCTTTCCCTGTGCAATGGCAGCAAGCCCCTATATTTTTGGACACCCTGCTACAGCATCTAGGTCTACCAAGCCCAGCAGCAGTGCTGTGATCTCCGCAGGCTGCAAGGACCAGCCCTACATGCCTGCTGGCACCTTACCTCAGTGGTGGCACGAGACCTCTGAGGTGACAGCTGGTCAGGACCAGGTGGGAAAGGGCCATGCACAGTGAGGGCAGGTTTGGCCCTTTGATTTGGACAAATGCTTTTCCTAATCCTTGGCCCTGGTAGTCCCTAGGGACTGCCCATAGGGCCACATCAGAGCAGGGAGTGGTTCCCCTCACCCCAAGAAGCCTGCCTGGGTGTGTGTGTTGCAGGGAGCTCAGTCCTCACCATAAAATGACGAGCTGGTAATAAATATTCAACTTATTTAGAATTGCAAATACCAGGGGAAGGAAACCAGTAAACAAAAGAGGCTGCAATCAGCATCCTGGCTAAAAATCAGGAATTCCAAATGGCAGCAATGGATACAGGGGGAACAGAAGGCAGCAAGTGGCCAGCCAGGCCTGAGCCCTAGCAATTAAACCAAATTCAAGCCCAGGAAAGCAAAAATTTGAAAGGAAGCTGCTTAAGTTAGGCTCTTCTTAATGAGAGATAAATACACTAGAAAATATTGCCTGCTAACAGTATTCATAAGCTGCTCCCAAGATGTTTTGATTAAACCGCTGTTGTCTTTCTAGTGTACTAATGGTTTTTAATCTCTCTTGATGCCTTGGGGCGAAAGGGTCTACTGATTCACAGCAGCTTGGTGAGCTGAAACTTGTCCCTGGTGAATGCATCTCTCATGCCAGAATCACAGCTTTTAATTTTTAAAAATGTGAGTTTTCAGCAAAGGGAGAACCTTTAGCATGTGAGTAGAGTGTAACTGCTGTGATGCCACGTGCCTGAATACGAAGGGAGCTCCTCTGGGAGGCAAACACGTACTTCTCTCCCTTCTCCTTGGGATACGCTGAATTACAGTGCTGACTATTTCACTGCTGGATGAAATCTATTGTACTTTTCTGCCTGGCTGACATGACAGAGAGAAGCAGAGTGCTGTGTCTCCTGCTGCTCCCATGCTGACCTACAAGAAGTGGGCACAGACCTGCAGGGGTTGCACAAAGCAGCTGGCACAGGAATGTCAAGCATCATCTCAAGAGTGTCTTCACATCTCTACAACAGCTATAGGGAGGGATGCTGCAGCAGTAGGTGATGCTGGAGGACCACTGCTACCTCTTTCGTCATGCAAAGCCTCTCCTAAATGGAGAGGGTCTTCTGGGCTTGCCAAAGCATTGGGGTTAGAGGCACCATGCAGGGAAGTGGGGGAACATGGTCACAGCCACGCCACAACTGGGATTGCTGTGGGACTGATCTGCAGGTCTTCAGCACAGAGACTTTGTGCCAATCCCTCTCCTTTACCCTTCCCTTCTTCCTACCAGTTATGGGATGGACCCAGCCATTAATGGGGCTGCTTGTGACTTGGAAGTTTGGCTTCTTCTTGCTTGTCAGCATTATCTGGTTGTGGCACCCAGCTGATTCACAAGAATGTTCTGATTATTTCAGATTTTAGTTGGGAGATGGGACATAAGAAGGCTGATTTCTGATGTTTGGTGGCTCTCATGTCATGTGAGACTCTGGGAGATGAGGGCAGCAATTTAGGGTTGGATCCTGAGGAATTGCTCTGCTTGAGCTAAGAGCAGCCCCTTTCATGCCCTAAAGCCATACTCTTGGGTCATACCAAATTCAAAGCACACCTACCTGTCTTCCAGCAGGAAGTGTCTTTTTGGCACTCCTACAGGGGTGTCCGTACCTCACTCCATTTTACAACTCCCCTGCCTCCCTTCTTTTACATTAAGCATGCCTGGCCACTCTCCCTGCCATGTTACTCCACTGACAGTGGGCTCACCGCCAGCCATGACCTCTCATAACTCATCCCAAAGCCCACAGCCAGCTCACCCTTCCCCCTCCATGCAACTTTCTGTCTCCTCAGTTTCTTCCCCTAGCCTCATGTTAGTGGTTTTTTACAGAAAAATAGCTGGGCTGGGAAGGGAGGAATGGTTTTTCAATCTGCAGGTACAAGGGAAAAGCTCTGACAGCTCTGCCTGCCAGGGGCTTGCAAAGCACATGGTGTGAGCTTGCCTCCCATCTCCTGTCTGGGCTGGGCACTAGGGAGCATCCCTGATGAGAGCAGACAGTTCCTCCATCCTCTGGGTACAGTAGCTGCTTGTTGCTCGCGGAGAACGAAAACATATTAAAGTACGAAACTGCTGCACTAGTCATTTTCCAATTCCCCACCCGAAGAACTGGCTTCCCTGGAAAATAGGTCACTTACATAAAAAGCACCTTATTATCACACCACAGCAGTGAAGGAAAGAGATGGCTCAAGAGACACTTTCATTTCGAGCCCCTCTTCCAGGGTATTTAGATATTTCTGGAAAATTGACCCTTTGGGCTGCAATTTCTCATGCTCATTTTCAGCCCGTAAGGTGAATTTCAGGACCTCATTCCCTCCACTGAGTTAGATGAAGCTAATTCCTTCCTAGTTAGGGAAGAAAATGTGTTACTTAACCCTTGGGAGGGCCATGCATACAAACTCACTACTTTCTGTAGGGATTGGAGTGAGCCATTATCCCTAATTTTTCATCAAGAGTGAGGAAGACTCCCAGAGACGAGTAAATTTATGTCCTCCTGCCTCTTCCTGCAATAATCCCCTGCCTTTCACCCTCCCCAGATATTCATTTGCTTTTGTCTTCCAACACATAGTTGTGCTTAGCCTTGCCCAGGATGGAAAATAATGAAGGGCAACTGGAGAAGGAGGAATGGGGAGAAGAGCTCATGTTGAGCTCGAGGACACTTGAATCATAGAATCACAGAATCGTTCGGTTGGAAAAGACCTTTAAGATCATCAAGTCCAACCAGTCACTTCACACTGCCAAGACCATTACTAAACCATATCCCTCAGTACTTCATCTGTGTGTCTTTTGAATGTCTCCAGGGATGGTGACCCCACCACCACCCTGGGCAGCCTTTTCCAATGCCTAATAACCCTCTCAGTGGAGAAGTTTTTCCTAATGTCCAATCTAAACCTCCCTTGGCACAAGTTAAATCCATTTCCTCATGTTCTATTATTCGTTACTATAGAGAAGAGACTGACTCCCACCTCACTACAACTCCTGTTCAGGTAATTGTAGAGAGCCATTGTATCTCCTCTCAGCCTTCTCTTTTCTAGGCTAACCATCTCCCTCAGGTGCTCTTCATGGACTGTAGGGACATGCCCTTATGAGTAAGGGAGAAGGTATCCAGTTTTCAGTAAAGGCACCAGAGCTGAGAGAAGGGAAATGAGTAGGTGAAAAGAGAGACTCACTGAGGGCATGAGTGGTTAGCCTTGCAGTCAGATCTTCTCAAGAGGGAAAGGGAAGGTCTTTGATTAACAGCTTTGGTTAGTCTTACTTCAAAGCAGGGAGTGACGTTAGCAAAATGCTCATCTCTCCTCCAAAAGAAAGAAGCTCTGGCTTTGGAGAATAGGCGGACTGAGGACTTCAGAAGGCAGTACCTGCCTTCTTGGTCCTGGACTGGGTGCTACGTTCTGCTTTCATTTCAAGTGGGAGATTCAAGTGCTACAAACTTGACAAGGGTAAACATGGAGAGTTTTCTGTTTCTCTCTGTTTCAATGTTGCTGGCTCCAGTCTTGGCTAGCATTCATTTCCCCCCATTATGTCGTTCAGCCTGTGGAAAACAGCATGCTCCTGACAGACTTGTACTCAGCTACGCAGGTGGAAAGTGGCCTGGGTGTCTGTCGTGGTTTAGGCCCATCAGGGAACAAAAGACCACGATTAGCCTCAAGTACCGAAGACTTAAGGATTGCTAAAGGGCAGAGAGGGCTTAATTGCCGCTTAAGGTGCAGGACAAAACAGACCAGGCTGCTCGGCTTGGGGAAGAAAACAATTTAATACCAACTAAAACATAAAACCTCAAAACAGAACCAAAACAAACCAACACAGAATGGCACAGAGATGAAGAGTCCGACCAGCCCTTTAAGACCACCTGCTCCCCACCCCTCTCCTCTTCCCGGGCTCAGAGCCCTGATCCCGGTGTTTTATACCTCCGTCCCCCCTGAACGGCCCAGGGGGGCAGGGAGTGGGGGTTTCAGTCAGTCCGTTCCTGGTGGCTTCTGCCGTTTGTCTCACCTCAGGGCAAGTGGGTTCTGCACCAGTCCTCCTTGCAAGTCCGTGAGGTACCACACACACATGGCAGCCCTGCACGGGCTGCACCGACGCACATTTGTCCCAAAGCCCTGCACGGGCTGCACCGATGCTCATTTGTCCCAAAAGTTGCTGCTCCTCTCTGCCTCTCGTGTGGGGCTGCTCTGCGGTGCACAGGCTCTCCAGCATGTCCTGTGCCATGACCGCCTCCCCCACACAGTCTCTGGCCCGTCCGGGCACACTCACATGAAGTTGCTGCTGCTGATCCATAGGTTGCAGGGGTACCGGCTGCACTCTCACCACGGCTTGCAGAGGGGTCTCTGGTCTGATGCTCCATCCTTCCTCCTTCTCCGACTGTGGGGTCCGCATGGTCGCCTCCATCTTGTAGCACTCTTACACCTCCTACCCGGCACCTCAAATTCCCGTCCCTAAATAGTGATCGCAGAGGCGCCAGATTGGCCCAGCCAGGCCGGGGGGTGGGTCTGAACGCAGGAGTCAGGGGAGAGTCTAAAAAACTTTTACCGGGTCTTCACTGCAACCCGCTCTCCCTGTTACTAAGCAAAAGCAACTCCTTGCTAAACCATGACAGTGTCATGGAGCCCTGAGAAGAGGAATATGAGGAGTGGGAAGTGGAAGGAGGAGTGGATGGAGGACGGAAAAGAAAGGATGAAATAGTGTAGGCAGCCTGGATGGGAGGACTGAAGGAACAGCACAGTGAGAATCCCGTGGAGAGACTTGGAAGCCAGAGAGGGCAGATGGAGGACGGGCCAACCAAAGAGCAGGTTGCTGGCCTCCCACCCTTACCAGCACAGCTGCCTCATCCCAAGGAGGACCTCACTGCCCTGGCACAGCATGGACAGCATGGTTCCCACACAATGGGAGACATCCCTGCCAGAAACACCACTGTGAGAGGGAAGCAGAAGTCCTGGTGTCTTGGCACAGAGGAGATGCTTCCAAAAGATATTAGCAATTACCTCCACAGCAGCAGCAGCCAGTGAGCAGGAGTAATTTACATAGTAAGAGCTGGGAGATAGATGGCTCTTTAAACCAGATCTGTCATTCCCAGCTCTCTCTCTGTCTCTGATGCTTTGATGTTCCTCTTTGAAGAGCTGTATTTGCTTGCTATTCCTTGCTCCCTTGGTGCCGCTCCAGCTCTCCAAATGCCTTTCTCCTCCTTTCTGCCTGTGTGCCTTTGCCACTGCATTGGTACGCCTGCATCTCGGCAGGAAGGACACAGAGCGAGTGGCAGCTGGCACCCTGAAAGCCATTGCTGCCAGGGGATTGTGGGGAGAGAAAGACGGCTTCAGCAGGCACCGAGGCATTTGTTCAGCATGAGATCTCAAGTAGGGCAAGGTGGAACAATAACAGCAATAATGCCAATCAGTTTTCAATCACTGTGTTGGCATCTGATGGGGGATCCAAGCATTCAACCCAAAGGTACAAAAAGACAGAGATGAGGGGGGGCTGGAACCCAGGAATTCCTGGTTCTCCAGCCCTTCAAGGACACTATGGGCTTCCCAGCATTTCAGTGTGTATGGCATCACTCATACCATCCATGAATCTGGTAGCTTCAAGCCAAAAAAAAGGAGAGGACTGGGAAGCAGGAGCAGATTCATGTGAGAAAAAATTACTTTAGGTGGTTGAAGTCTTAGGAGGGCTGGATACTCATTGAAACAGGCCAGAGGCTCTTCTGAGCTGCTGCAGACATCAAGAGGTCTACCATAGGAACAAGAGTCAGATAAGAGGGCCCTATCTATGAACGAGGTATGGAGGAACAGAGAGGTGCAGATGAGTCAGAAGAGGAAAGTCTGGCAACAATTTTATAAATTAGGCTAAGTAGGGCATTGGAGATCAGGTAACTGGAGAGCATAAGCCTGTGTTCAAACTAAGGCCCTGTCTATACACAATAGTTTTCCCATATACTAAGGTGTAGCTACTCAAGTGATGTTTTACCTTGCTCCAAACCACCTTCTAGCCTGAGCTCTCACATTCCAGGGTGCCAGTGAATGACGGTGTGGGTTTTTTCAGTTTAGCAAAATCCCTTCACAAGCTGCACAGGCTAAAGCAAATAAAATTCCCAAACCAGAATTAGTGTCTATTCAGGTTCTTATTAAGGGATAAAAGCTGAAAAAGGTAACAGCAGTGCTTTAGTTTCACCACTTACGTTGGTGAAGTTGTAAAGGGGCCTTAGTATAACGCTTCATGTTAAGGAGATCCCTTGTGTGTGAACTTCCTAGCCCAATGGTACGTTACATCTCAGGATAGCCTAATGGGTAAAGCTGCAGAGTAAACAACTGCCACAGAAGCGTGGACACATTTAAATGTCCTGGTGCTGGATATCTTACTTGTAAGATATTTTAAAAGGTTCCTGCTTTTGAAATAAAAATTACTGTGATGTATGTTCTGTACATGCAGAAATCCAAGTTCTTGCTACTACTTTTAGAGGTACCTAGGTCTGAGCTGCCTTTGAGAGCCTTGAATTCAAGCTCAAGGTTCCAGAGTCAAGAGATGTGAAGCACATTCTGTAGGGACTAAGCAAGAATTTCTGTTTCTCGTGCTGATCAGGCAGTGACAAACCAGCTCAAATATCTACCTGCTTATGAAAGTGTATCTCCTTGCATCCCTGTCCAGAGCTTCAGGTTTTTTTGGCATCACAGCCCACACTTCCAAAAGTGGTCCCTGTCTTTCTAGGGCCACGTTGAAGTGTGCTAAAGAGCTTTTTATTTCCTGAGACAGGACAGAAAACTGCTTGATAGTTCTCAAAAAAAAAAAAAAATACATCCCTTGCAGATGGATTGCCCTGAACTGGAGACTGCCTTCAGAAACACTGGGCAGCATCAGGAAATGTTGTTGTGAGCAGCCTGTAGTTTATAAGCAAGGATCTCAGCTCTGCACAGGAGACTTGGGAACACAGATCGCTCATGATGAACAGAGCCAGGTGGAGGCAGTCCATGTCTCATCTTCCTCCCCTGGCCAACCTTGAAAGTAGGATTTTAATTCCTGCTCTCTGATGTCAGCAGCTTGATTGATTCCAGTACACCTCTGGGTTCACCAGCTTGGAGGAATAAAGACCCAGCTGCACTCTGGATGCTCTGGCTGTATTCCCTGCTGCTAGCCATGCTGCAGGGGGCCATCGCTATTTCTGGGACCCAGATTTGTGTAGTCTGCTGGTTAAGCTGTGCTTTCAAATGTAGCAGAAGGATTGTTTTTCCTTCTGAATCTTTCTTCTGGCACAAAAAAGTACTGCTTGACCACCTGTGGTTAGGAGCAGTATGGCCAGTCACCATGGTGGTCAGACACTTTGGTGGTTTGTGAAGGTGAGTGAGGAGCACGAGTGCTAACAATCAGCAGGCTTCGAGCAATCTGGGGGTTTATTTTTATTTTCTAAATAAGGAGTGTAGCAAGAAAAAAGGGATATAAGTTGTTCAGATGTGTAGATGTGCCCATTAGCACAAAAAGCTACCATGCTCTGAGACCACTTTAATCAAAAAACATGTCAGGTTTCACCTACGGGTTCAGGACCCTCCATCTGTAGCTGGCACAGCATATTAACTCCAGCCTGGTGCCCAAGATAACCTGTCCTTCAGCAGTTTAGGCATCCACATGGCAGAGCAGCAAGGCAAGTGGCCCTTGGTTTATCTCACACATAAACCTCAGGAACTTTATTTTCATGTTGGGGCATGCTGAGAGCAGAATCTGGCCCTGTGATTCCACCTTGGAGAACAAACGCAAACTGCAGCATCTAAAAGGCAGCATCTCCTATTCATACCATGATCCCTCAGGGCCAAATGACATCATCCACGTGCAGGTTTGTGTTGGGAGCAATGCTTCAGGGGATGCTCAAGGGACACCTTTTCTTACAAATGCACTCAGCAGTGGCCTGATGAGGCTCTCCCTGGCAAATGGCTTCTGGCAGCATGTCCAATGGGTTTGTGGAACTACAATGGAGCTACAGCATCACTTCCTCCTTGCTTTTCTTATGTTTTGGGTTTTTTTTTTTTCCTTTTCTGTGACTTGTTCTCTCTTCCCTTTTGGTTACAGAAGAGCGGGTAGACATGCCCTTGGTGGGAAATGAATCTCCGTGTCCCATACTCCTGGTACCACCTGTGAAACAGAAGCCTCATCCCTTCCTGATGTGTGCCCAATGCTTTGTGTGCTCAGTCACATAAGCCGAGGTTAAGGAAGGGAGGGGGTTTGCTATAAACAGGTTGGTGAAGGAAAAAGGATTATCCTTCCTCTTATATTAGTGGATAAATGGGCTGTGAGCATTGCCAAGTAAATCTACAATTTTTTTTAAATGAGCACTCAGACATTGTCACTGCACCTTAATCTTCTCTTGCCTTCAGTGATTATTTTCTCCTTGGCCATTTCAGAGTATCTGACTAGCAATAAGTATGGCTTATTCCACTGTTCTGGCTCAACATTAACTGTTAATGATGTAAATCTGTATTAAGCTTGGGATACTGTGATGATCCCTTTCAAAACATTGCTTGAATGCCATGGAACAAATTTTTCTGTAACAAGCTGTTGGTCAGTGGATTTGTTTCTGCTTTGTCTTGACACTTTTGTCTTGAAAATAAATTTTTGAGCTGAGAACTGTAGCATTCCATATGTTGCAGGAACAGAAAATACCCGAGATGCACACTGACCTTTACCACACAGAGTGTTTCCACAAAGCTTACCCGGCCTTTAGAGGTCACTCTGCATTTTCAGTAAGGATAGAGGGCCAGGATGTCAGTTGGCATAATTCAATGCAGCCTGCCTGAGAAGGGTTGAATTCCTCAGCTGAGAATTTGCTGAACAGTTTTTGATGGAGATCTACAAAATCAGAAGCGTCACAGAGAGAGCAAGCAAGGAACATCCATTTCCTGACAGCTGTCCTATAAGAATAAAGGGTCACCAGCTGAAGCTAGCATGTGGATGCTCAAAAGAACAACAATACAAGGCTCTGTTAACCTGAGGAACTCCTTGCCATAGCATGCTATGGGTGTATGTTTATGTAGTTCAAAAAGCATTTGGACAAACCCTTGGGAAAATAAAACAACCAAAACTCCAAGAGCTAATAAACACAAGAAAAATGTGCTTTCTTGTTCAGAAAGTCCCCAAGCCATGGGTTATGAGAAACTAAGGAGAAATACATTAAAGGGAGTATCAGGGACTAAGCAGGTTAGCAAAACCAGTGTGGGCCTCTTAGGGTACGGCAGAGGGTGACATCGTAGCAGCATAACCTTCCTGCTCTTCAAAATTTTAGGATGGTTTTAAGGAGACAGTGGCACCTTACAACTAAAGCAGTCAGAAATTTCTATCCATCTCCCTGGGATGGATTACTCGGGCAAAAACCATCCATGGTATCAGGGGCTAGTCCATCACCACCATGCTAGACCTGAGAGAGCATCCCATTTGCCATGGCAAATATTTCTTTCAGGCTTGCTGAGGAGAAGGTGAGGTTCAAGCTACCCAGTCTTCCCTACTTACTCTGGGAGAGGATAGCAGGAGAGAGCATTGATACAACAATGGAGGAGAGAGGAACAGGAAGGCTACAAGTGCAAGACAATGGCAAGGCAAACTCCTTCTATACACATTCTACAAGAAGAAGTGAGCCACTGGTCTACCTGTGATCTCACTCTTCCCCTGAGCAGAGTATTGAGAAATCTTAGCACTCAGTAGGCCAGAAAGCAGCAGCCTAATGTTAAGGGGTAAAGAGGAAGAGCTTTGCAGGACAGGCTTCACATTTGTTGGCACTTTGTCATGAACCATCCTGAAATGAAGCTTCTCCTGGGGTGAAAGAAAGGTGAGAAAACAGAGGTGTTCTCCCTTCCTGAGCAGGTCTGACCACCATATGGTGGTGAGAATTATTGTCACCGTAATTAATTCCTTCTTGACATTGCTCTGGCAGTTCTCCTCAGGTCTGCAGGAGCATAGCTGTCCTAGCAATAGCAAAGAAGTGGAAGAAGAGATATGTGGCAGGGAATTTTCGTTCTGTTTTGCAGGCTAATTGAGCTTGCATGAAAAAGAAGCATCTCTCTGAGGCTGAACAGGCTCTTCAGTCTCTGGCCTCACAGGCTTTCTGAGAGGCAGGGACTCGCTTTTCTCCCACTATCACTCCATCTCTGGATTACACCAGGATAGCTGAGGCTGACATCTTTGTGTGAAGCAACTTCTGCATTACAACAAGTAAGCCAAAGCAGAGCACCTACCTCATGCAAAAAAATAACCTTAGTGTCCAGCAGCCATTTGAGACTCTCCATTAAAACAACTCTGCCTGCAACTAAAATCATCTGAAGTGAGGGTTTTAAATTGCTGGGCCTGAGGATTACAGTTCTGGAGGGACTATCAAAATGCATGATTTTCTTTTCAATCCCCCCATAGGGAAGGGTTCAGCATAAGATTAAAGGACAGAACACAAGACATTTTTGATAGTTTAACCTTTCTGTTTCTAGTGTAGTGTAACCATCAACCTCCGTCTCTGTATTTCTGTATACTGCCATGGTCCTTGCTCCCTGTATTGTGTTAAACAGCAGAGCCAGAGAGGCACACAGGATGTGACTGTAGACATTTCTGCTGGGATTTTCCTGCCATGTCTATGCTATGTCCCGAGGGCATGTTCTGTAACTGTGTGTTGATTTGGGGCTGGTTTCAACTACAATGCAAGACTTCTGATATGGCTGCTGTAGGCCTGGAAATACATAGTGCACGTAGTAAACTCACCTCTTCAGGGCACATACAGGGGACCAAGAGGAGCCTAGTGATCAGCATGCAGAGTCCTAAGAGCAATCTGGGTTGGGATATGCTGGCCCCTCCATGGTGAAGTCTTGTCCCTATATGGCGGCACAACTAGCTCTTTCTCTCTCTGCCTTTGACAACAAGTACACTTATCTGAGAGGCTATAATAGCTTCTGGCACACAGGAGATGTGAAGGAATAATGTGAAGCTCTGAGTCTATCCAAAGTGATACTACTTACGTTCCTATATGTTGCCAATAGCAAAGTCTTGCATTGGCAAAGCTACTGTTATCTAGGATTTTTAAGAAATGATGGATGAGATGGATTACTGAGGCTTTTTGAAAATGACGTGTTGTTCAAAAAGATACACCTTTCTACCTTTTATACAGAGGATGTCACTTTTATGAATTTAATTAGGGATTTTATTTTCCCTTCCCTTCATGGAATTCCTGTTTATAATACAACCTCTCCTTATTGACGTAGTATCTTTAGCTCATGCATCATTTATTGTTATCTGGATAGTTACTGGAAAGTGTCCCTGGGTAAGCTCAAGGGAGGAACAGTTGCCTCACTAATGGAGGAAAAGCCTAACAACTTCCTAAATCAATTAACCTGAAAGGCCAGAAGACCTGTCCAGGCTGCTGTAAGTGCGTGCACATGCTCACACTTGCACACCACCATGGTCCTCTGCATGGTACCTGCAGACACCCTCCTGTGCTCCCAGCCATGCCAACATGGAAACATCCTGAACAATGTGTCCTACTCAGTGCATACACAGTCCCTCCACACATCCCAACTGCTGCACATGCACTTAAAACTCACGGCTCAGCAGCTGCAGGTCCCTTGCCTGCAGCTGACCCCTGAGGGACACGTGCCTGCTGTCTAGCAGGCACCCCAGCTTTCAGGCTCGAGCTATAAAAAATCGTGCTCTTTGCCTCTAAAAGTTCTCAAGGTAACAGCCACCTCATGCACACGTGTATCTATACAATGCCTCTTTGTTCCTGTTCATTGCATGGAGGAAAAGGCTAACTGCCTGCTGACAGACATCACTGCCACAGAAAGTAAAGAGGAATTTGGCAGAAGTCATTATTGCTAATCATTGACAGTCATCCCTTGGGTGAGACAGGCATGTTGGGCTGCAGGGGAGCATGCCTGAACTTAGCACTGCTCATCAGCAAGCCATGAGAGTGTCCAGTACTGAGCATAGGCAGAGGCCAGCACAACACGTCTGTGTTTTGGGGAGAAATGGGGCAGATTGTGGTGTGTTTGTTCTCCAAGACCCCTGTGCATCCTTTGGGAGGGAGGGAGAGAGCACAGATACTGCAGTGGAAGGGGCTGAGAAAAACAAACAGATTGTGAATGAAGAAGATGCAAGAGAGTAAATGGTCTGGTAAGTGGATTGAAATACCAAGGAAGGAGACACTGAGGGGTTTTAGATCATAGGTTATGACAAATATGCAGTAAGAAAGTACAGACACCAAGCTGAAAAGCAATAGAATATTTCAAGGCTGAAAAGAGAAGCAGGTGGGAAAGAAGGTGATACAATGAAGCCAAGACAATGTGCTCATCTAGAAAGGATGAAGACAAGCAGGAATTACTGGTAGGAGATAGAGTGCACACTCTTTCTTCCAAGAGTGTCAACGCTGTGACTCTAAAGCTTGGAGGCTTGTGAATGAAAGGGGGCAAGGACTTGGTGGAAAAAGAAATTCTCTGACCAGGAGAAGGAACATTACTTGAAAGGACAGAAAAAAAGGAAAGAGAGCAAGACCAGGATGCTGGCAGAGAAGGTGTTTCCTTTATAGAGTATGCTGTGCTGATAGGAGAGAGAAAGTGATTCACTGGAGATCAAGGCAAGCTGGGGATCTGCATGCAAGGTCCATGCAGCTGGGAGCAGAAGCAAAAAGAGGAAACAGGAGACTGTTGGTGTGAAAGCTAACAGAACAAGTACTAGGGCAAGGCAGAGAGCGAGATGTCAGAAAGCAACCATGGGCATCAAGGGGACAAGAAGGAAATTTCCTTCTGACTTTGCAGCTGTACCATTGTCCTATGAAGAAGGAAATGTAGGCTGTAAACTGTGTGTAATCTACAGAGAGCATGTTTTCAGGAGGCAAATTGAGCTACAAGCCAATCCCTGATGGAGCCCTGAGTGCTTTTCAAGAGACAGGTCTAGGCATCAGCTTTGAGTGAGTCCCAGTGGCAACACAACCAGTACATGAGACTGGGAAGTGGAGGGAGCACTAAGACTCCAGGTGGCACATCTCCTGACACCTCCCAGGCCTTTCAGCTCAAACACTCCCCAGCATATCCACACATATACATGTCCAGTGAGGAATAACACTCTCTGGACCTGGTGTGTTCTGTCTCTTGACCACCCAGTGGGCCAAGGGGCCCTCAGGAACTCCTAGGGAAGTTCCTTTCACTGCCACCTGTGATAGGGAGAAGGTCCCCAGCCTCATGTTGCAGGCAATGACGTTGCTGCAGACCAGGCTGGGAAAAGCAGCGAGCCTTTTTTCCAGGCTTGAGCCACTGACTCTTGACAGACATGAAAGGAACCTGAATCACCGTATTATAATTTCAAGCTCCATTAAAGAAACATGGGGATGGGGATGGTGGAGAGAAGGAGAGGGCAGGGAGGGATGAAGAGAAAATTGAACCAAGCAGAGTAGCACTTGAAGGGGAAAGAAGTGTTACTCATAGGCTCAGAAGGGGGAATTGCAAACAGAGATGAGATTAAAAGGGAGCCCTTGGGACCGCCTCTTTAAATACAGCAAGATTCACTTACTCCATGCTGAGCCAGGCTTGCTGAATGCTAGAGGCAAGGTCCCTGCTGAGGTTTGCCAGCTGATCAAGCAGTGGAAACCTGTCTCTCCCCATATACCAGCAAGTTGCCCTCTTCCACCTATGTTATCTAGGAAATCTCTTTGTTAATAAATTTACTGTGGAGTGAGCCTGGTGGGGAAGCTTCTTACTTGACTACCCTTTACACTGAGCATTTTAAATGATCTTTTATCCAGAGGCATACAGTCACGAGACTCAGTGCCATGCATTTGGGAGCACAGCATGGGCTGTCTGGGTGGATCTTCTCTCATGTGAGGAGGGCCTCGGTCACTTGCTGGTCCTACAGAGAAAAGCAAGTGGAAGAGGAAAAAGCAAAGAATTTGAGAGCAGTGCCCATGGTGGCTGATCACGGACAAGATTACTTGCTCTCAGAGCCAAGGGACACAGTGCATGGGGCAGCTTTGGTGCAGAGGGAAGGAAGATGTTCAATCCTAGAACATCTTGTTAGCCAGACCTCACTTCAGTCTGCTCAGAGGCAGCTGCAGGACATTCACAGTGCAAGCATTGGTCTGTCTGTGACCTGGAATAAGTGTAGAAAGTTTCAGGTTCAGCCCTTTATCTCCTATGGGTCTAATTTCAGCAGATTTTTAATCACTCATAAGGGTTTTCCAAGTTCACTGTTTGGATGGGAGGAAGACACTGAATTTCTTGTAGTCAGTTGTCCCATAGGGGCTATGAGTTTCTTTCTTCTGCTTTGTACCCAGCTGAGGTCCTGTTCATTGTGAGGAGTGGTGGTGCTGCTGACTAAATGAAGGCTATAATGGGGTACTGCTGGAGAAATGATGACTCGAATGAGTCTTGGTCACCAGAGATGCTCTTATCAGTGTCTGAAGCACAGCAGTGTTCAGCATGATATCCTCCTCAGCTTTAATGCACGTAATGACATTCGTATTACACCAGATCTCTTCATCCCTTCAACTGCAATCTCAGCTCTCATCCTCACTTCCCACACCTTGAATTTTTATGACCTGACAATTGAAAGTGTCTGAATTCCTTTGGACAGTGACCAGTTTCTGTTTGCTCTGATGAATGATAATGGAACTGAATAAATAGCAAAAAAAGAGGTCGTAATGTAACAGGGCAAGCATTACTGCATTTTTTTAAGCTGTGGCCTGGGCACTGCCATGTGTAATTGGGTGTCTGCCACATTATGCCTTAGGAGCTCCTGAGTCTCTAGGGTATTTGCTTTGTGGAAATGAGAACAACTGTCGAGCTCTTCTGGCTTTGTATTTGTCCATACAACCCATGTGGAGGCTTGAGAGATAGCCAGCAGCCAAAGCAGGCTACATATTCTCTCTACACTATTCTTCCCCATGGCCATGCTGAGATCCTAGTGGTTTGATCGGGAGCCCATGGGCTGATTTGCAAGAGAAGAGCTATTCCTCACCAGTCATGCCCACCGCTTTTATTCTGTAGTCTCGGAGCAGAGAGCTACTGCCAACGCAAACAGGACTGCAGCTCTTCCTTATCTTTGGGGGTCCTGGCAGACTTTATGATATGTCTGCTTGGTTTCTGGACTGCTTTTTGATCCTAGGAGTGGTGAGGGGACATCCAGGATCCTCCATTAATCAGAAATAAAAGCACTCCTGCTCAGCCTCTAAGCCTTTCTTAAGGCTAGTGGATCTCAGGAGGTGCCATGTTCAGAAGGGGGAACTTTAAGGCGGTAGGAAGGAGTAAAACTCACTGGGCAAGAAACTCTTTTGTATTCACAGCCCTACTTTTCCAAGGGAGTTTAAGCACACACCTTGTTCTCAGCTGCCAGTCTCCTGCTAAATATTCCCCACATCCAGGACAGCTCTGTCCTAATCTTAACAAAAACCCCAGGGCACTACTGTAATGCAAATAATGATAAATAACAGCAATAATAAAACACCACCAGCACTTGCGCTGACTCCCCAGCAATCCCAAAACAGCCATCCTGAGTTTTAGATCACCCAGGTTACGTAAAGGAGTGTGTGCATTAAGACTGGGGCTGTCTGGGAGGAGACCAATTAGCTGTTGTAGCTGCCTCTTGTGAGCAGCAAATCTGCCAAGGCTAGTGTCCCTTACTGTGCCTTCCTAGTGGATCTGAGGAAAGTGTGAGGGTAACATACGTGATGGTACCTGCAAGTAGGGAGGAGTATGGGCTGTAGTTAAGCCATCATGCCGTGTGGTAGTGCATGCTGGTGTTATTTCTATCTACTTCAGATAAAATCTTCTGGTTTTTTGACAGGCAGCTCTTCATAGGTATGTGATGAGGGCTGATGATATGCAGCAAGGTCTAGCTGCAGTGGCTAGGAGGGTGTAGGAGGGCAGGGGGACCTCCCTGGTGCTAATGCAAAGGCCAGAGTCAGCAGACAGCCTGACACAGGAGCTGTGGATGTTGTGGCCCATGCTGCCTGAGTGTCCTGGTTTTTGGCTGAGACAGAGTTAATTTTCTACCTAGTAGCTGCTACAGGGCTACTTTTTGGTTTTATGCTGAAGAGAATGTTGGTAACATAGGGATGTTTTGGTTAGTGCTTGCACAGCATCAAGGCCATTCCTGCTTCTCACCCTGCCCTGCCAGTGGGTGGGCTGGGGTGGGTGGGGAAAGGCCAGGACGTGCACAAGAAGCTATGAGGGAGCATGGCTAGAACAGCTGAGCTGAACTAGCCACAGAGCTATTCCATCCCATAGGAGGTCATGCCCAGTACAGAAAATGGGGGCAGTTGGCTGGGAGGGGCAGATTGCTGCTGGGGTCAGCAGGGGAGGAGCAACTGCATTGGGCAGCACTTGTCTTTCTTGGGTTCTTTGGACAAGTGCAGAGTCCTGCATCTGGGAAGGAACAACCCCATGCACCAGTACAGGCTGGGGGTCGAACTGCTGAAGAGCAGCTCTGCAGAGAGAGACCTGGGAGTCCTGGTTGATAATAAACTAACCATGAGCCAGCAATGTGCCCTCGTGGCCAAGAAGGCCAATGGCATCCTGGGATGCATCAAGAAGAGTGTGGCCAGCAGGTCAAGGGAGGTTCTCCTCCCCCTCTACTCTGCCCTGGTGAGGCCTCATCTGGAGTACTGTGTCCAGTTCTGGGCTCCTCAGCTCAAGAGGGACAGAGAACTTCTGGAGAGAGTCCAGCACAGGGACACCAAGATGATCAGGGGACTGGAACATCTTTCATACAAGGAAAGGCTGTGGGAACTGGGGCTGTTTAGTCCAGAGAAGAGGAGACTAATGGGAGATCTTATTAACACTTACAAATATCTAAGTGATGGGTGTCAAGGAGGTTGGGGCATCCCTTTTTTCTATTGTAGCTAGCAACAGGACAAGGGGTAACGAGATGAAGCTGTAACACAAAAAGTTCCACTTAAAAATAAGAAAAAACCTATTTCACTGTGAGGGTGATGGAGCAGTGGCACAGGCTGCCCAGAGGAGTTGTGGAGTCTCCTTCCTTGGAGGTCTTCAAGACCCAATTGGACATGTTCCTAAAGGTCCCTTCCAGCCCTGCCATTCTATGATTCTATGATTCTATGATTCTATGATTCTACTTCATTCTTCTTATACTTCATTCTTCTTACTGTTATTATATTTTATTTTAGCTATTATGGTTGTTCTTATCTTAACCCATGAGTTTTGAGTTTCTTTTCCAAGTCCCCTCCCCATCCTATGGCAGGTGTGGGGAGGGCGAGTGAGTGAGTGAGTGGCTGCTGGGGGCTTCATTGCTGGCTTGGCTTGAACCACAACACCGAGCTGTCCATGGGCTTTGGCTAAGCACTGCTAACACACTGTGGGCTCGCTTGTTGGGCTGGCTGCACCTGCAGAAGGAAGGTCTTTGTGGCAGCTGGCTGAGTCTGGAGGCAATGTTAGAGTCGTGTGGAGAGCCACCTCCCAGGTATTTTCCAGGAGTTCATGACTGTCAGCAGAAATATTCCACCATGCTGCCTTTTCTTACCTGGAGTTCCAGGTCCTGTTCCTGTACTCTTCAGACCCAGTCCTTTATACTGAGCTGATGAGTATACAGAGGTAAGTGGTTTTATTTGGTAGCATTTTTATATTCTACTTACCTCTGTTACTCTTAGTAGGTGTTTGACTTGGCTGTCAAGAATAAAATAATAAGGAATTATGTTCTGGAGTCTATCTCCCACAGGAGTTTCTCTTCTTGAGAGAAAGGGGTAGGTTAAGAGAAACTAGCATCCTAAAATGTTGCCCTTTGGCCAATGAAATCTATGGTTACATCTTTAGGCAAGTTCAGCCTTTTTCCACCTGTTCATTTTAGAGCAGCAGAAGATCTTGGAAAGGAGCAGACAGGTGTAGGCAATTATTAATAATCAGGCTTCTCCATCTTGCTTGCAGTTTGTTACAGCCCCACCAAAAAGAATATGCAAGTGTACTGTGGCCCACCGAGCCATTATGCTCCACTAGCTGTAGTGTACTGTCAGGGACTAATAGGATAGGAGATTAGGGAAGAAGCATATAGAAAGGGCAAAAGCAGAGTGATGTGTCCTCAAGTAAACCATTGGGCAACAAGCAGTTCAAAGACTTCCTAAGCAAACAGATGTGCCTAGGCCCTCTACTGCAATAGCTACACATAGGCTTTGTCTACTGCCTTTGAGCCCACCTGTTTTCAGAACATGAAACTGGATTCTTTCTGCAGGGATACTATAAAATCAAAACCTGAGAAGATGTTTCCTGCCACAGAGTGTCTATATAGTGTATGGGAGAGATAAGAGAAGGCTATAGGCAGAGGAAGAAGCAGCACAAGAAGGCAACGGACTGTACTGGTCAGCAGGATATAGAGTAGCCTTGACACTGCAGCAGCTTGGGACTTGTGAAGTATTTTACAGTCCTCAGATGTGCTATAGTAGGGATTTAGAGGAGAAGGAGGAGGACATTTTTCTGATGTTTATGGGAAGTCCTTTCCAGTGTGAAGGACAACAAGACAGAAAGCATCAGTGAATGTGTCTGAAATTACGACCCATGATGGAGGTAGGAGCTGGCATCTCTCTGGTGAAAGAGATGAGATGTAGAAGCAGAGGAGGTGTAGCTTCCCTCTTATCTCAAACACCCTGGAGAAAGGTTTTTGGAGACTGTGTGGATGTAAGCATCTTTCTGTTCTGGAAAAGAATCAAGTACTTTGGGGAGTGGGTAGGAGAGAACTAAAGTCAAACTGTATCTCCTTCCACCACAAGGTCTCCCCCACGCATACCCTTGCACCAAGTATGGCAGTCAAGACAGGGAGGGCTGGGTCTATTAGAGACAACATGGCAAAGGCTTTTAAGTCTCTTCTTTGACTGTGTTTCTTCCCTAAGGGCAGCTCCACTTACCATGCTTGGCCCTACCACAAGCTGAGGTGTAGTTGTGTGCCCTCAGGATAAAGGTATGAGAAGACTATCAGCCATCGAGATGGTTTGGTGTGGTTGCTCATAGGCTGCCTGGGCACCCACAGAATGGGTGCAGCAGAGATTTTGGCTCTCTTCTCTCCCTATGCCTCCTGTTTTGTAACAGTATTATTTAGTATTTCACGGGTGCTAAAGTCCCTCCACTTTTAAATAGGTCAGCCTTACAAGGAATGTAAGTACTCAAATTACACCTTCTACAACATCACTCCCAGAATTTTTGCTCTCTTATTTAACCATCGGCTCCCAGATCTCTGCATTACCCCCCAGTCCTTTTTTTCTCTCTGGTGAACAGCACTTTGGGTTCCCACTGGCCTGGTGTAACTTCAGAAGACCTCATGGACTCAAGTGGAGGTTGGTGTCTGAGAAACTGTCAGCTCTGATGAGTGAGGGTCCTGGGGGCTGGAGGAAGCCCTGGGATGCCCACTTCATCAAGGAGAGCTCCTGTACTCCCTGCTGAATGCAGAGAGGAGAGGGAAGCCTGACAATCATGGGGTTCCAGTCACATGCTGAAGCTAAAATGCCTGGAAGGACAACTTAGATGTAGCTTTTCTTTATCCTTTTTAATTTTTTTCCCTTTGCCACATTTAAGAAAAGTTGATGTTGAATATTTGAGACTGTTTTGTTGTCTTCAGTTCACCTCATCTGACCTCACAATCTTCAGGATAATAGCAGACAATGAGAAAGATGATAATATTCTGCTGTTTCACACTGCCACTTTCTGAGGCTCTGTGAACCCTTTAGCAATGGTTGCTTGTTAAGGCCTGCAAGCCATCTAAAGTAGGTTAATTTATTACTCCCGCTCTGTGTATGGTGAGAAGTTGTGACTTGTTTAAGTGAGCTTTAAGGAGAGGCAGGGCTTGTGGGCTTGAACCACAGGGCAGGCTTCCTCCCTGGGGCAGTAAAGAAACTCTGCGCTCTCTCAGCATGTTCCGAGAAAGGGCTCTGCCTGGAGTAATCAGCATGAAGGCATGCAGGAGGTTAGGCTAAACGGAGAGGAGGGAAGGTCCCTGAGGAGCTGAACAAAAAAGCTACATCTGTAATAGTAGATAACAAGCTCCCAGACTTTATCAACTGAAGATTCGTATTGACTGCTGTGAAAAGGATGGTGATGGAATAGTATAAGGATTAGAAATGAGGATGGTGAGGGGGAGACTGGAGAAGCTACCAGGGCTCTCACATTAGGGGGCAAAATCCTCCATTCCAAAAATAAATGAGGTATTCCAGTTGCCAGCCTGGCTTTTATTGGCTCTGAGATACAAACCCTAGACCAGGAGAGCCCCATCCTTACATGGGGTGAGAGGCATGGGCCGCACGGCTGGGCAGGAGAGGGTTCCCCTGGCTGCTGTGGAGAAGCTCTGAGGAGAGGGCAGGTCACTCATACTTTCTCTGGGATGATGGAGGCAAGAAGCACTGTGGATGGGAAGAGAAGAGCAGCAAAATGTTTCCTGAGCATGGTGTGATCTCTTTCTGCCCCAGGTGCACAGCAATGATATGGGTGCTGCAGCATCAGAAGCTGCTCCCCACCAGCCTGTGGGAAGGAGGGGGAGGGGGGGGCCGCCAGCCGTGTGGCTCTCCAGGGGGCTGTATACTTGTTTTTCTTCTCTGTGACATTACATAATGTGAAAGTAGAAAATGTTTGTACAGTAGCTGTATTGGTCCTTGGGGCAAAGGGGGAAAGGAAGAAGGCGGCGGATAATTTGAGGCTCTTTATTAGAGCAATAAATCATTTATAATGCACTGCCTTTCAGGTTGGTCCCTTATTGCTCATGTCAGGCACATTAGGCAGTGTGGCGAGTGAAAGTAGCAGAGCATGCACTGGCTACTCTACATCAGAGAGGCAGAGCCAAGCTGTATGGGATGGGCAAGATGCTGGTGCTGGAGGTAGGAGCAGGGCTCACCACACTGAAGCAGCAAGGAGAGGACAGCTTGTCCTTCACAAGTGTTGGGGACAAATCCACCATGCTGGTGACAGGCACTTGACCCTCACATTGTGTTGTAGCAGCCCTGGTCCCTTTGGAGTAGAGGCAAAGCATCAGGACCTAGTGATAACTGAGAGACTTAGCAGCACCCATGGGCACCTGAGGGCAGGTGGCCTTGTACATGTCACCTAGCCTCCTCACATCACCTGCAAGCAGAGACAGCTGTCAGGACAGAGGGGTAATATGCCCTAATGCCTCTGAGCCTCGACCGGTGGGGAGCCAAGAGCAAGACAGGTTTTGTTGGTGGTACTCCACTACAAAAGTAATGGGGACATCCTACATCTGTCATCTTTTTATTTTGGGGATTTGGTAAAGCTTAGTCCCTAAGGCTTATCAAGCAAAAATCTCTTGGGTTTCTTGAGTGTTATGGGTGCTAGTGAGATTGCTGAGAAGGAATGTCACCCAGTAGTGAAATACTGGACTCACCTAATCACAAGTAGGTGGGTTTGGTTTGATTTGGGGATTTTTTTTTTTTATCGTGGATCTTCCTTGACTGCCACAATTTCACAATTGTGTCTCCTTCAATTTGAAATTATCAAGTTCTGCAAAATGATGCCTTTTGATAGCCTGCTTGCATTCCCAAGTGCTTCAAAAGGCATCAGTTGGCTTAATGTTTTGAGAAACGATACCCATATTGATTTCCTCCCTCCTCCTCCTTTCCTCCTCTCTCTCCTTCCTCTGCAAAGAAACTGTTTTTGACAGCTTATCTCTGGAGCTAGGCAAACACAACAGAGAAGAGAGATAAACTCTCCTTTCAGGTGAGTTCACAGCAGGGTGGGCTCTCGGGGCATCTGAACAAACACGCTTCTTTGTTAAGCAACCAAATGCTTTTGAAAGGGGGACCACTGAACTGACCAAGCACATAATCCTGACAGTGTGCTGGGATTTGAACCCTGCACCAAAAAAAAAGTGAGCAGCTTCAAAAGAACCTAAGAGGGAAAGGTAAATATAAAAATCCTAACAAATATCATTCCCTGTTACGAAATATAGATTTGGGGTGGGAGGGAATTACATGGCATGCGTGTTCCCATGGGATCTGATTTAAATGTAAGCTCTTGAATATATGCTTTGCATCCTCGTGGACTGTCTGCTGGAAGCTGTAGCTAAAAGTGAACCGTAGGGTGAGAGGGTGAGTCTTTCTGGTGATTAGCAGTGTCAGGGGAGGAATATCGCACACCTAACTGACTGAATGATGCATTGTGTTGTAAAATCCCCTGTGTCAATACGCAGACACTATTCCCATTGCTTTGCCTGTGATGATTGGCAGCAAAAGAATTCAAATCACATCCACACAGCAATTGTCCTGCTGTAGGTCTCTCCTCTCCAGGCAGGTATGCTTGCGCAAGCAAAACCTGTACAGTATACTAGGTGCTTTAGGAAGAGGTTAAAATAAGGATGCTGAAAATATTTTCGTGTGTTCAATGATACAAAATGTTGTCAAGTTAACATGTACTCACTGTGGCACCTTCTCCTTTTCAGCCTGGGCACTATAGGTTAGATGTTGCCCCAGACCTCAAGAGGAGTAGGTGAATAAATTAATACTTGGGTGTCGAAAGCACTTGGAGGCACATGCCTCCATGGAAGGACCTTTCTCTCTTCAAAAAAGATAGGATAATGGGAAGCAGAGCCAAATGAAATGTCATCCCCAATACAAAGGAGCAGTGTGGTCCGCAGCAGAGCACCCTGTCCATGTGGCAGGACTAAGAGGATTGTGAAATTATGTGTAATAAATGGTAAGAAAATTATTATTTTAATGAACACAAAATTCTCTGCTATTAGATCTTGCTACTGTGTTTGCAGAAGAGCAAATAATGAAGCTAGCAAACAGAATCTGCTTTTATTTGCCTTTTGCCCTGCTACCAGAAGACATAAATCAGTTACTAATCACATTCTCAGTTTGAGCTGCTGTGAGTGTTCATGTGTTTAATATGTCCTGGGTGCTTTTAGAAAGAATTGCACTATGGTGAGGATGTGAGTTGCACAGAATTATCTCACCCCTGTTAATACCTTACCTTTCACAGAACAAGGCTGTGTGAAAATCTGATTTAGGGTTTTTTTTCTGTTCAGTGAACAAATTAAAAATTTGGATTGAAGAAAAGCGGATATCCGAGGTTTAAAATAACATTTTGCTTGCATTCTTTGGATCTCTCTCTCTTTCAGAACAGAACTCCATCTTGAAACAACACCGCTTGAAGATGTTTGGTAAACAGCTAAACAAATCAGAAAATGTTTTACCAGTGAACTGATGAATTACAACAGTTGCTGAAAATTGGCTTTTTTTCCCCTCCTTCCACAAGTGGAGTAACCTATCCGTCTGCCTAAAGAATGTAACCCATCCTAGATTACGAGCTCCTTAAAGGATTGCATTAGGGAAAAAAAAAAAAAAACAATGGATTTTATTAGATGAAAAGCAAGACTTCAGACCCCTTTGCCACCACTGTTGCCTGCTTCCCTGGCACCTGAGCTAGGCGAGACAAGAACCCCAGGGCTCAGAGGTGAGCCAGGAGAAAAAGCAGCAGCCTTTCTCTTTGGGGATCGTGGGTCTGTCTGCCATTACCCCTGAGGGGCTAACAGGACCTCTCTGCTTCTCCAGACCTGCATCATTGTCAGCCTTGCTCCCCCAGGGAGAATGGCTGCCGGGAGTGAACATGAGCTGGCCCCTAGCAGGAAGCTAGAGTGTACATAAGGTGTGAGAGTGGGGAAGGCAAAAGAAAGGAGGACTGCAGGTCTGAAGATGAACCTAAAAGGACGGGAAGAGTGGAAAAGATACCTTCTTGTATCCATCCCAAGGCACTGAGGTAGCCAAGCTACCTCAAGGGCAGCAGAGTGCTGTCCAGGGGAGTCTGGGTACCATTAGCACTGTCACAGAGACAACTTAAAATGAGCCTTGCAAGACTATAATCTTTCTTCTTACTTGCAAGGAGAAAGAGCTAAAACCATTTTGAGCCTTGCAAGACTCCAAACTCAAACCATGGCCGCTGAAGACCAGCAGTTTAGGATTCTAATGATAAGGGCAAGAGAAAGAGGCAAGAAGGAGCTGGTTGAGAATCAAACAGCAGAATGACAGCTCCTTCCAGAGCAAAAGTGGGAGTTAATCCCTGAGACAGGGAGCATGGAAATCACCCAGTGCCTTTGCTCAGGTGGACAGCATTGCCAGTCTCCTTTCCACCTTGAAGCTCTGGGAGTTAGCTGTTGGGACAAGGCTGGAGCTGGGAGAAGCTTCTCTGCAGGGCTGGGTGCAGGGGCAGCCCCAGTACCCTGGCTCCCATGACATCATGCAGCAGCTCACTGCCAGCACTCCACAGGGCACTCACTGCCCACAGCGCAGGCAGCTGCGACCTGGCAGCCTCTCATGCGCACGCCTGCTCCTCTGCCGCTCCAGGTCAGAGCTGTCTCCTCTCATTTCAGCTGCTTCGCTGCACGTCAGGCATGCTGAAGAGCCGGGAAAAGGTGGGGTAATCCAGGTTCACCTTACTAGTTTCCCACCTCAAGTGTTCTCACTGCTCCTCAGCTGTCACTGCTTTGGCAAGTGCTCTGCCATGTCCTTGCTGCTTGGCTGCCGTGGGGCTACCTAAGGGGTCATCATGACTAGCAGATCCTCCAAGTGTACAGTGATGAACTGAGGGCACGCCTCAGGCCTGTTTGTAAGCAGGAGGTGATTACAAAAATCAAAGCCCCAGACACAGTTGTTGAGAAAGGCAACCTTCGTGTTCATTCTGGCTTCTTCTAGGAGTGCTGATCATAGAATCATAGAATCACAGAATCTAAGAATTGTAGGGTTGGAAGAGACCTGCCAAAGCAGGTCCACGTAGATCAGGTCGCACAGGAACATGTCTAGGAAGGTTTTGAAAACCTCCAGAGAAGGAAACTCCACAACCTCCCTGGGCAGCCTGTGCCAGGGCTCCCTCACCCTCACAGCAAATAAGTTTTTCCTTGTGTTTAGATTGAACTTCTTGTGTTTTAACTTATATCCTTTAACCCTAGTCCTGTCACTAGACATTATAGAAAAAAGTGTTGCCCCATCCTCCTGACATCTTTTAGGTACTTAGAAGTGTTGATGTCCTAATGCTGCAGCTGTGCCACTGCAGTCTTTCCAGCTCATTTTTCAGTCCTTGAGCTGGAATCCTATCTTAAACTTTTGAAAGGCAGGTTTTGACTCTGTAGGCAGCCTGATCTCACTGTAAGGATTTGTGCAAGGAGTCCTGTGGCTTAAATGCAAAATGACCAACTGTGTTTATCCAGTCTATTTCAGGTCTGATTTCTGCTGTTAAAAGCTAAGGGGTTACATGGACATTCACATGACCCAGCAAGAGAAACCTGTCGAACTTCTCTCAGGATCTGAACTGACTTTCCTGCACCTCTCAGTCACAGCATTAAAGACACCATTATGGAACTCTCAGAAGATGACTCGGAGCAGAGGCAAGTCTGCAGGTCTAATGTTGCTGTCTCTCACAACCACAGTAAGGTGGAATTGCTTCCCATTTCTCCAGGATCTGACAGATTTGTGACTTTGATAGCACCTGGAAAGTAAAGCCAGAGCCAGGCCTGTGTTCACAGGAAGAAGCAACCAGAGTCAAGTTTTAGGCAGTTCAAGGGTGGAAAAGAGGGATGTGTGGAATAAGCTGCTCTCTGCTGAAGGCTGGCATGCTCACACATGCTATTCCCTCTCCAAACTGCAGGATGCTTTGGTCCCTTGTTTTCTCCACAAGAAAGATGAGCCTAAAAGGAGCAAGGTTTTCTGGGATGCAAAGTGTGGGTTGTGGTGGTGGACCTGTCCTGCTGACTGTAGAGACTTGTGACATCTACCAAGACTGGGCTGAGAAGAAGGCAGATGCTGTGAGAAGAAGGTGCCTTATCCCTGCATCATATACCAGAAACCATGTGGGATTTGTGCTCTAACCCTGAAGCTTCCAAGGTGTGGTGCTTTCAAGCAAGCATAGGTAGCAGGCATTTGCTCTTTGTTACCTACTAGGTACAAGTGCAGGTAGAATATGCCAAAATCATGGGTCAATCACCTGGATTTCTGACCCCATCACTTCTTGTTAAGGAGCCTTTTGTTTTGTTTTGTTTTCATCTAGTGACAGTCACGCTACATCCAGAAATGCAGAAGAGGCCATGGGGATATGTTTGGAAAGAGCTGGAAAGGCTGGAATTGTGGACATAGCTGGGATGCTTTGATCCAGGTGCTTAGTGGAACAGCCCTCAGGGGCCGTCACACAAAACAGCACAGAGCACGGATGTATATTGAGAGTCTTTTCCAGCAATCTCTTTGTAGAAAGGCTAAAATCATAAACACTTCCCAGGACTCTGATCTTGCAGCAAGGGTTTGCTTTACACCACTTCCTTTTTGCTATGTGCTTTTTTCGTCTTTACAGAAGGCTTCCTTGGCAAAAGGGAGCCACCAATTTGCCAGGTCTGGCCAAGGGGCTAACAGAAGTATCCAGTTCTATGCAGTTGCACCAGCAAAATTGTCTATTGAAACAAAAGTCATAGTTTTGATTCCATTTTTTCATCAGTGTTTATTACTCTAGGACTACTGCCAATATATATAATTATTTCTTTTTAGCTAAAATGAAAAAAAAAATTCTAGCATGTTCAAATCAGACATTTTGAAAGCATCCCTTGTCCTGGCTGGTACCATCACTGATTCCCCTCTCCTCACTCTTTTTGGTTGAAGAGGTCACCATCTTCTCAGTGTCACTTTCATCCTTTCATCCCAGGAGTGGAAACTGACTTGCCCATTTCATTAAATTCTTCTTTTTGAATGATGAAAGTGTTTTAATTCCTGATGGTTTTAATAACATCCCTGCCTCTCTTCCTCTTTCCCTTTTTAAACCACCTCTAAACCTTGGGGATGGAACTGGCTGACAAGATTCCTTTAATTATCCTCGCTCCCAATGCTCATCTCTTCCACGGTGCCTTCAAGGGACACCACTATGAAAGGTGCTACACACACAAGCAGTACATCCAAATTGAAGCAGAAAATAAAAACGAAATGTCACAATATGCACCCTTAAATAAATTAATAACAAATACAACCAGGCGTGTTTCCTACACCCCATTAGTCAGTAGTGCTCAGATACCATGGTGATGAGACTCCTATAAATATTTCCACAGCAGCAAAACTGTCTTAAAGGGACCACACAGCAGCTCATGTGCACCTGGACAGAGAGCACTGCTCGGGAGGCACCTCTTGTCCTGCCCAGACTGCATGGCCGCTCCTGAGGGAGTAAGCACCATTTGCTTTTCATTTGCCTCTCACAAGAACCAAGAGCAGCACAGCCCTGGTGTTATGCCCATAATTCTGCAATTTGACCTCAACACATTGCTAGGGACAAAGATGGTCTACATTTTACTGTTCAAGAGTCTCTCAAAGCCAAGGTGCTGGGCAAACAATGTATCCTGTAGCTGCACATCCTCAGCATCACCCAACCTGAGCCTTCACGCAGCACAACCACAGACAGCAGCTTGAAGATATATCTCCTGTGGAGCCAGACTTATGCTTGTTTATGTTCCCAGAGGCACATGTTGGTGGGGCAGAATAACACACAATCAAGTTGTTAGGCATTTGGGAGCTCCTGTTCACAGATCCTCCAGAACAAAAAAGAGCCAAGCAAGAGGGACAGGGAGGGAAGGGAGAGAAACACACACTCAGATGTTTAGGTTGCAGTAGCCAACTTCTGCCCACGCTGTAGGAGAGCTTTGAGTTTCTTGCCCTTGATATAACCAACAGCAGCAGATTGTTTTCACAAACGCTTCTTGTCTTGAAAGCTACAACTCACACCTCAGTACCTCATCTGAGGAGAAATGCATAACCCTGTTATTAAGCTGTGGGCAGCATCACCTGGAGGGTGATTCTTCACACACCTGCCGCTGTTCAGAAATAGATGGGAAACTTCATATTGCAAAACAATTTTCAAAGGACAGCAGCTCCAGTAGAATGTGTGGCATAAAAACAGAGAGAAATAATCCTGTGGAAAAAAAAAAGCTGACCTAGCCTTGATGCTGAGGGCTCAAGGCACGGCTGTGCTGAGTGCCCATATAAAGGAGCCACAAACCACTTGGAGCTGCTACCCTTCAAACATTCCCAACAGAAAGACTAGGGGTAGGAAGCAAAAAATGTTGTTTCTTGCCTGTTCCTTTATGCACCCCTGCAGCAAGAACTGGAAAGGGGTGGGAACAGGAGTTAATTGACCTCATGCCCTCTCATGGCAGCAGTAGCCAGCAGTCCCAAGGCAGGGATGGGTAATGCAGATGGTGTCTATATACACCTCATTACCTCTCTTGAGTTTCTTTCTGATACAGTTCTACAGGAGCACTTGGGGTAGGGATAAAGTTCCTTTTGGGGAAAGTATGACAGTAGCTGGTTGGACTGGCTATAAGATAGATGGAGATGAGGAGACTTTCAGCTCTAATCAAGGAACTGTTGCTCACTCATGACATTGCTGCAGGCAAGTCTTCTCGTTCCCCTCCCATCTACCCTATTGCATCCAGCACTCTTTCTGGATTTCTAGCCCAGTGTTTTTATAATAGCTCCTGAGTGTGTCCTGGGTGTATTTTATTTCCCTTAATTGCACTTTTTAAATGAAATCTTGAGGTCCTCAATAAATGCTGGCTGTCTGGGTGCACAAGCAGTATGCAAACATAGTGATAACTCCCAGGTGCTGAGGTATGTTGATAAATTACTTGTCTATCCTATTTACATAGAGGCTAATCAGCTCTTGGTGGAGTTTCTTTTTGATCCTTTGGCCTATCTCAAGGGAAGCACAGCATTAACTGAAAAAATATGTATATTTTGGCTTTCCAAAACTATTACGCTTTGCAACTGTCACCCAGACCTTGAGCTTTTTGGTTGCCAGGGAAACATCATGGGAGATAACCTGATCACAGCTGCAAACTGCAATCCTTCCTCTCCTGGTGCTCAACTCACACTTCCAAAAATGCCCGCTCTTAGGTATTTCATCTTTTAAAAAAACACAGTAATGAAAAATACGGTCATTTACAGTCAAGAAGGTATCTCTTTCTGAAATGAAACCATCTGAGAGGTCTTGCTCTTTGGGCTCAAAACTGCACAAGGCAGCAGCTCAGCAGCAGAGGGGTTTGTTGTGCTCTGATGCTATCGGTAGCTGCTGGAGCAATTGCGACCCTGCCCAGGTAATGTGGGATAGAGTCAACGGGGGTTTTGCACAGTGTCAACTCTGGGTTTGAAATGCTTGGGCTCTCTGGAGCCATCAGCTCAGAGCAACACAAGCTTGAGTCAGTGCTGTATGCTCTAGATAAGATAAATGAAGCCTCCTCTCTAAGACCCATCATAAAAAGGGACATGCTGAGTTGTCACAGAGGGCTGCTGGGGATTGTGTGCCTCTTCTTGCAGCAAGAGAACTTTGTGCTGTTGTTCTCATCAGGAACATTTCTTATTCTTTCCTTGTATGTTATGGGATGTGTTGTCAGGCAGAGGTGGGATGTCAGAGAACATCACTCCAACTTTTTCTCTGCTCCAGTCAGGGCAAATCAGTAAAAAAGGCAAAAGGTCATCCTGCATTGTAAGCAATAATAGCACCAAGCATCCCTGCCTGTTTCTCTACCCCTTGCAGAGCCCCTGGACGCACCTGGTGGTGGCCTTTTCATTGAGGTCAGACCAAGGAGAAACCATATAGCCTGGGGCTGGGTAGCTGAGGGGCTAGGAGAACACAGGCTGTGTGGGTCTGCCACATGCACTAACAGCAACTCTGGTCATGGAGTAGGGGGGACAGGCACACAGCCCCAGGGAAGCCAGCTGTGTGTCTTCCCTTTCTGGTGTGGCAGAACAGTGCTTTAAAGATGTGAGATGCAGCTCTTTTTCCTGACACTCAAAGAACAGCTTGACAAGTTGCTGTCAGGGAAGTGCTGTCTAACTCCCTTTCCCCCAGTAATTTCCCTAGTAAAACTGCAGTGCAGTGGAATCAAATGGTGACAGAAATCGAGAGGGAATAGAAGTGTTTTCCATTTTCTTTTTCCTTTTTTTTTTTTTTTTTTTAAGTATGTGTCTGTATTGAGAGCCATGTGCACACCGGTAAATCTTGCCAGTTCAAAGGAATGTTTTTAGCGTTCAAATTCAACCTTTAGTGCTTCCCGTTCTGCTTAAGAAACAACAAAGCCTTGAAGATGCTCCCAGCTTGCATGGTATTAAAAAGATATCTTGGCTGAGGTGGAAAATAGCATCTCGTGTTTCCCTTTGGGTTACATGTGCAGAAAGCTCCTTTGCTACTCTTTTAGGTGGTGTCTTGAAAAATCCCCTTTGCTGAGGAAAGGTAAACTATAGGTGGAGGCAGGGAGCAAGAGGGAGAAGAGAGCTGGGATTATAAAACTACCTTGCATGCAAACAGCGTGTGTCCTGAATTATGCTAAAATAACTGGGAGCAAACCTGGGAGTGCGCCTGACAACATTACCAGCCACTGTACCCTTGGGTGTGAGAGTGAAGTCCGGCCCTTGATGGACATGTTACCATTGAAACCTCATGGGAAACTGCTTGCCCCAGTCATTTCCTTTGGTGGCTGACTGGGGCTCACTGATGGTTCCTCTCCTTGTCTTCATGAACAGGAGAGGATTTCCTGGGTATGCAGGGAGCAAAGGGCAAGAAGCCATGCATCTGGTGCCTCTCCTCATCCCCTGATGCTGGAGTGGGCACGTGGCTGCACAGCTCTTCCCCTCATGCAGTACTCTCTAAAGAAAGTTTTCGTGATTTACTTGAATTTTTTTTGTTGTTTTTTTTTTTTTTTTTTAAACTCTTACTCTAAGAGCCCACATTTGCCATTCTAACTCCTGCCAGGCTTCAATAACAGTCGCAATAAAAGTTTTTAGAAGGGGCTTTCCCTACATCTCAGTCTTAAGCCTAAGCCCAGCAGAGCAGAGGAAGAGCTACTTGAATCACTCAGAGCTGTAGCCATGATAGGCCGGCCCAGCCCTTGGTTAATATTCAAGGCAGAGCACTTTACTGTTAGGATGGATGTAAATTATTTTAAGGCAAATCCTTGGGCTTTCATTTTGCTTTCCAACATGTAACAGCTGCTCAGACTGTGTTTGCTCAAGAGCTGGAAACCCTGCAAGGGTTTGTCCATGAGTCCTGGCTTGGATCATTAAGATCAATCTAAGTAATTGCCTCGCCCTTTACTTCAAGGGGCTTGGGTCCATTTCACTCAGAGATGAATTTGGTCTCAAAATTTATGTATCTACTTCTTTTGTATTTCCCAGCCTCAAACAAAAAAAAGATCAAGTGTCCTTTTGTAGAAGGACACCCGACTTTCTGTGTGGAGGAAAGAACCAGAGGGACTTAAATTACACGAAATGGTGCTCTTTTTTTGTTTGTTTTTACAAAAATAAGCTACCACAAATTCCCTATCACTTATTCCTTAGGAACTGCCTTAGCACAGTGGAATAATTGATTGCATAAATGCCAGCTGTAACTCTCTTATTTTTGGTAACAAGGCATTACTAAAGGAAGATTAATTCAGTGCCACGCTCCACAGAGACCAGTGTCCTGTTGTCTGGGACTGGCTTAGGAGCCCTCTGCTACCTAGTTTTTGTTTTCAGTGGTGTATGTGGGGGGAGTATAACAGTGGTTCAAAACACACACACCCCTATTGCAGCAAAAAAACGGGAAGGGTGTGCACATACAGGTTAATTGCCAAGGGACACCGACTTCAAGTACCGTCAGACTGTTTTCAAATGTAATCATGACATCTAAGAGGATGATCTTTGAGAGATCAGAGAGAGGAAATTATTCTCTTGCTTTGCACATCTGAATGCAGTTTGGCTACAGTCAAATTAGCTGTTTCAGCCTGCACTGTCAGTTTGCTCTTATCTCTCTTTCCTCTTGTTGTATTATTAATAATAATAATAGAAAAAAAACAGTTAAAGACAGCAATAAAGACCTATCTGCATGGGGCAGGCCTGGAGCCACCGGGAGCCTGTAAGAAATGGTGGGTCATGACCAGCATTTGACTGTTCCTCAAAGGGACGTGCTGGCCCCAGGGATGATGGGAAGCTCTTTGCCACGCTGCCTGGGGGTGTTTGAAAGGCAGGACTGCTGGATATGAGCGAACTCATTTGCTTCATCTCCCCTGCCTGCCTTCTCTCTCTCCCTCCCTCCCTCCCTCCCTCCTCTTGCACAGCTGCATTTCGTAATGAAGCTGGCAGCATTAGAAAGTCACTAGAAGTAACCCAGCTGCCTCTGTCAGTTCACAGGGAGAATGACTTTGTAGCTGCTCTCAGTCAGTCCATTAATTGCACATAATAAGGCATTTAGTGACAGAAGGATGGTTGATGAGCCTTAGCTGAAATAACAAGGGCCTGCCAAGAGCTGCATTTCCTTTGTCAGGGAGGAGTGTGAAGGGTCCTAGCGCTGAAGTATGGAGCTGGAGTTGTACAGGGGTGAGAACAATAGGAACCCACTACTCTGATCTGGAGGCTTCACAGGTGGCTCGGTATCCAGCAGGGAAGAACAGCCCTGCATGCCGAAGCACTAGCAGAGCTGATCTGCTCTAAGGAGAGCAGATCCCTGTGTTCCCAGCTTGTGTGTCGGTGCTCTCCTGCTGAACGCCATGGGGAGCAGCTCCTCTGCCAGGGGAAGAACAGGTGACTGCTGGCTGAAGCGCCGAGCACATGATGAAAGCTGAGTTGTTCAAAAAGGGCTGGGTGTGAGTTCTCCATCCCCGCATGAGGGGAGCAGGGCGGGTCACATGGAAAACGTCTGTGGGATGGGAAACAGAGGCTCTCTCATTACCATGCTGGTACTGTTGAGTTTGAGGGGAAAAATTAGTAATGGGTTGGGCTGGATCCTGGCCTCGACTGTCACACAGATTCTTCGTGCACTTGCTGGTAGCCCAGAGAGGAGGAGGTGGCAGCGGTGGCAGAGGGAAGCACTTGGTGGCTGTCTTTGCAACAGAGACAGGCTTGAGCTCCCCCATTAATAAAGCAGCTGTTCCTGCAGCAGCAAACCATCTCACCATCCTCAGCCCCTGGTGTCACGGGGCTCTCTACATCTCATTGCCATCTCTGCTCTGTGGGAAAACAGGTCAAAGAACTGTCACACTAGAGCCATGCAGCTCCTGTTGATCTCAGGAGGGAAGCAGATAGTGACAGCATCCGTGCTGGGATAAACCAGCCCATGCAAGCAAGGAGAGGCCCAAGGTGATCCTCCAAGGCCAGGGAGCAGGAGGTGCATGTCTGAGCATGCAGGCTGCTGCTGCAGTGCCTGTCTTGCTTGCAACGAGGGGAGGTGTGTGTCTTCGCAAATTAGACAGTCAGACTTTGCAGTGGGCACATGCAAGCAGTCCCCTGAGGGCTACAGCTGGAGCATCTGCCTCAGTTTTGGTCTGTGGAGCCACCAGACTGATTGTCAGGTCCCTCACCTGCAAGAAAGTCTGTACTAACAGTCGGCAGGAAGTGTTTCATTGTCTGAATGAGCACTTGGAAATGTCAACATTTCTCCAGGCTAGTTTACTGTTCTCCTTGCCTATTTATTTAGTTTCAATGCCTCAGTCCTGAGAAGCACTACCTCTTCTAGAAGGTCTGGATGTTTCACAAAGGGATGTAAATATTACCCCTGCATTGAGAAACAGAAGCACAGTGTAAATGGTTGGTTCAAGCACAGATTTGCCAACCCTGATGAACTCTCACTCCATCATGCAAGATCCAGAAGGAGCAGGAGGCAAGTCTGGCACAGAAACCTGCCTGCCTCCAGGAGGGCAGGCATTGTGCAGCTGCATAGCAGTGTGAAGGAAGAGAGGGAACAACCGTTCTCTGGGTTAAGCTACAGAGGTGTATTTTGGCTTGTATGAAAGGTGCTGGGAAACCTGGAGGACTGGCAGCTTTGCTGGCCAGGAGACCTGTTTGAGTCTTTCACATGCTCCTTTTCAGGCCTTGAAGGGGACATTACCTGTCTGCTCAGATGGGTATATCCTGAGTGGGTTAGGGCAGCTGCCCCATGAGCTGAGGTGATGCCATCCACTCTGAGGAGTGGGTGTTATTGCTACCACCTTTATTATAGTTTTTAATCAACACCCTGTCATGACTTGGCAATCTTCCTGCCTCAGAATGTATTGCCAAGGGCAGGCTTCCTCCCTCCCCAGGGCAGCCCTGACAGCAGGCTTGGAGCCAGTCAGTTCCTGCGTGCCACAATATCTAAGCACGCTATTTAAGAGGTGCTCCTGCTTGTTCTTGGCTCTGGTGCTGTCCTTGTCCCCTCTGTTCCTCCAAGAAGAGAAGCAAGGACCTGGTCACAGAAGCAAGCTGTGTGGATACTTTGGTGAAGAGGACTGGGCAGCCTTGCTTGGCTGGTATGCCTTGCTTGTAGTAAAACTGAAGTGAAGGGAGAGGCCATGGGCTGATGTCAAGTCCTGACCATCTACCCACAGCTTTTATTTTTCACTCTTACCTCCCTCTGGGAAGAGAGCTGGAAAGCTCTCCCTCTTTCTCTCTCACACTCTAAAGGATCCATCCTCTCTCTTCTACTCACCTAGTCCAGACAACCTTGCTTTTATAGGATTTTTGGAGGTTTTGCCTTAAGCTTTTCAAAACCTGGAGTCCTGAGGCATACACTGCTCATAAGAGTGAGAAGCTATGTGTCTGATGCCCATGAGTTTAGATTTTTTTGGGGAAACACATCTGCAAATCACCTTGTAGCAGAAGTCCTGGGTAGATCTTGGCAGCTCTTTGCTAGATGTAGAGAAGAGGAAAGTATTTGTTTACGGAAAAATGCAACTTTAGCTGGCAAATTGTTTTGGAAGGAACGAAAATAAAATGCTGCAGTTAGTTTGGAGTTGTTTGTTGTTTTGAGGGGTAGCAATCCAGCTACGTTTCTGGGCATATGAGGCTGTCCTGGCTTTCCCACCTCTGCTGGGTAGAAGAGCTGCACCAAACACAGGAGTAGTTCAGAGAAGCTCTCCATCTCCAAGCTTTGACCATGCTGCTCCCACAAAAGAGAGCAGTCATGACTGTGAATCACAACCACAATGGGTATTTTTTTAAAAGGCAGCATTCTGACTTGGAAACCACTCCAAAAGTGCTCTGCTATTCCTGCCCCTAGCAGCACAGGCTGCTGAGCAAACGTCTGCCCCAGGCATGAGCAAGTAACCTCCTGGCTCTCCCCCATGCTCCACCTCCTGTGTGGCCAGGAGGCAGGGGATGAGAGCATTGCACCTTTGGCTTTCACGGCTGCACACAGCATCCTCATCCCTGCTGTGCCACCACAATGTGCTCTCCTGTGCTGCTTTGTGCTGCTGGGAAGTCTGAGTTTAAAAAGTGAAGGCCAACCAGAATAATGCTAAACCCTCTGGAAATTCAGATCCTAATGCCTGTGTCTAGACCCAGAGGTTGCTGCTGGGAGGCCTCTCAGGTAGGATAGGTCCATTATGGAGAGGGTGCCCTTGGGCAGGGGTTGCAGGAGAGAACTGTTCCAGCAAATGGCCTTAGTCCAACAAGCAGCTCTTCCCTCCCAATCAATGCTAGACTTCTGCCCCTTTGCAGCCTTGTTGCTGGAAATGCCATTATTTGGGCAAAAAGCAACATTGGTGCTCTCATGGCTTTGGTCTCGGCCAAAGGGCACATAAGGGTAAGCAAGCCTCTGGTCTTGTACTGGCCACATAGCCCTGGTGGCATCCAGTCCTTCCTCTGGGTAGGTCTGGGAATGTCCCCACTTAACAGCAGAGACAGGCACAGCTGACTGAGACCTTCCTCAGTTGCAACTGAATATTTCTATGCCAAATGTCTCCCCTAGGGTAATTTCCCCCCCCCCCCCCCCCTTTAAACAGAAGCTTCAGCAAAATCCATTCAGTTGTTTGTCTGAGCGAGACTGAGGAAAAAAATGTGTTCATAAAAAGTCTTGCTATGCTTGAGAAATGCAAGCATCTCCAGTCATGGTGGAGACTTGCAGTCAGCCTTGTACCTGCTTCCCACAGGGAGTCGAGAAGCAATGCCCACCTGGCCTCTGCTGAGTGTGCTCCATGACCCTTGTGTTTTGGAGACTGCAAGATGCTGGGATCTCCTTTGGATGAGTTCAGAGCTGTCTGGGCACATCAAGTGCTAGGGAACAAAACTCATTACCTTGCCATTTTCTACTACTAAAATGAGTAGATATCTGTCTTAGTCTCACCCCTCTTTCCCTCTGCTCTGTTTGACAGGGCTGCAGTGAAATTCAACTCGTTAATATAATATGATGTGGACCCAGATGCTGTAAGTATGATGTCAAGAGAATGGCCCATGAAGAGATTGAGTCTCTGGGGAGACTACTGGGCAGCATGCAGAAGGGGAGGGATACAGCCTTGCTCTGTGAATAGCAAGGTGAAACTAGGGTTATACCTGTGCTCCTCAGGCAGTCCCATCAAGCAATGCCAACAGGGCACTAAGACAGGTAGGAAAGCAAGGATAATAGATCATGTTAATGAACTCGGGTCTCTTTTTTTTACCACCTCCAGTTTCAGTTGCTATTTTTCCAGTGAGTGAGAGGAATTTAAGCTATTCCTTCCTGGCTGCGAGACTGGGCTGTTGTCTCTTATTTGTTGTTAGTTGCCAGGCTCCTCACAGTGATATGTTCTCTCCTGCGTATTTCAGTATTCCACCCTATGGGCAATGATCTCCCCTTTGGCACAAAAACATTGCATTAGCAACCCATGAGGTGGTTTTTTTTGGTTTGTTTTTTTTTTTTTTGCATTAAGGTTTAAAAAAAAACAGAAAACAAGTAAAGGAGCAGGCTAAAAGGAGTCTCATCCTGTCTTTCTTTCATTGCTGCCTGCTACCAACCCTGCTATTCATCTTCCAGTGCCTGAATCAATCCTCAGCTTTGCTGGCTTAACTGTTAATTTTCAACTAGCAGACATTTTCTGTGAAGTCCAAATAGATGAGATCTACTGCTCTACCTTTGTCTAGGAAAATCCTTCACCAAAGCAGTATGACTCACCCTGCATCTGATTTTTATTTAATCTTGTCTTCCATCTAGGCTTTCCCTTTGCACAAGATATGCAAACCTTTGGCACTCATGTACTACCAGAGTGCAGTATGTCTATCATATGCTGTTCTTCAGTCTTCTAATGCTATGCCTCCTACTTGCTAGATCTATTAGAATCCTATGCTACCAGTTCCTTGTTTTGTTCTGAAAGTTCACTCTGAATTTTGGTCTGGAGTTTCTATGGCTGTGCCCTTCAATCAGCTAAGCACTTTTTACCAGAAAAGTCCAAGTTCTCCTCCCTGTCAACCTTTGCATCTTTCCTTTTTTTTTATCCCACATACTCCCCCTCACTGAGAACCCAATGTGGTATTTCTTTCCTTTGAGGTCAACTCTCAATTTTCATTTTGATAAACAAAATAATTTGAGAGCTTTAGGTGTTTGCTGGAAAGCTTTGAGGGTTTTTTTTCCACTGGAGCACTGAGATCATTTGGCTCATTTTTATGCCCTCTTCTTTCAGCAGTCTTTTCAGAGTCTTGTCACCACATTAGAGGCAGTGAGCTGGGATATGTCTTGCTAACGTGCATCAAAGGTGTGTATCATTCACTCATTATTTCCAGAGCATACATCCTTGATCACCCCCTTGCCATGGCTTTATGCTGTTAGTTCATCTTCTGTCATGACCTCCAAAAGCCTTTGTAGAGCCTCTGCTTTCCAGACACAGCACCCTAGGAGTCTGCCCGGCATTTCTTATTCCAGGACCAACTTTTTGCAGTAAAGTGAGGTTTGGTTAAGTGGGCTTTGCTCACTGAGCTGTAGAGATTGCTTTGCATGGTTGCCCTGTGCTTCTCATTATTCATCACTTTGAATCTCTTTGTCATTTGTGCACTATAACAACACTGAGATTTGCATTTGCTTTCCAGGGATTAAAATGCTGCTCAAACAGCTATCTGAAGAAACTTGCTAGAAATACTCCCATCTGAAGATGATTCACCACTGACAATTACTTACTGAGATCTGTCAACCAGTGTTTAATCCAGCTAATGTGTGGTAGTTTATTGATATTATATACTGCTGATTTTTTAATCGGAGTGTTGTACAGTGGAATGTCAAATGCCTTACAACAGTCCTCCCTAAAGTTGATTTAGAGTCAGCCTTGGAGTCAAGTGGTAGGTGTGATGTATGTCAAGTAAATGTGCCTCCTCATCAGAGAAGGCCCTCAAAACAGTTGTTAAATGTATTCCTCTCCTCTGATTTGCCATCATTTGAGACCCGTCATGAAACTCAGGAGCTTCATTTCAGTCCTGTTGGGCTTGTTGCCACCTCAGAGTGTGCCTCCTATGTCCTTTGGTGCAGCAGGAGCTTTGCTGTCCTCTAAACAGAGTTTTCCCTTTCTGCAGCTTTTCTCCATGCAGTGCTTGTGTCCAACTGTCTTTGGTCAGGGAGCGTACCTAAGACTGAAGCCTAGGCAGTCCACGGGGAAAACTGGTGTATGGTCCTCAATATCCTCTGTCTCCATAAGCAGTTGAATGTGTACTCATTAATCTAATCCCCCTGCTTCTTCTAGTTGTGTGCAAGGTGGAAACCTGAGCTCTGAGGGAGCAAAGATTGATGTGCCCAACCAAACATTTCCCCTCTGAAAAGACCAACAATACCACGTGCCTCCCTGGCCCATGGTGGAGCCTGTAGAGGCCACGTTCTTGGGTCTCTGGGGGAGCAGAGGTGGCTAGGAGACAAGCTATGCTCTGAGGGGCCATCCCCTCCTCTCTGTATCACCATCGGGCTGGCTGTAACTATGATGCACTTGGCTTGAGTCAGCTGGTAATCACATATAGTGATAAATAGTAATAGGCAGGAGTTCATCGCAAGCAAATGAGCCTCAACTAACCTCACTTCCTTTTTTGACAGGATAACAAGCTTAGAGAATAAATTCTTTCCTGTTAGAATTTGTTTCTCTGCTGCTAGCCACCTCAGTAATTATTAAAACCCCCATCCTTACTTATACTTTGCTAGCTTCCAGGATGCTTAAAGCAAAGGTGGGTGCAGACCACCCTCCTCAAGTTTTTAATTCAGTTCCACCGGCTTTTACCCTGCAGGCAGATATAGATGTTCCCTAATCTCCCATCCTCTCCTCTGTAGATGCTCAAGCCTTTCCACCACTTGCAGCTGCCAGGAGCACCAGGCTCCTGTGCTGTCAAGTGCATCTGTCTCTCCTGCTTGTTACTAGGCTGGCTGGGCACACTTGGGCAAACTCAGACAGAAGCATGACAATTCTCAGTTTTCTCAGTGTTTTGCCTACATGTTCCTGCTACAGCTTTCCCAAGGGGACAATCTGAAGTCCCTCCTCTCTACATCATTTTTCACTAGGTCTACTGTCATTTGAAGGCCTTCCCAAAAGCCAGCATTGCCCGTCCTCACTTAAGAGCACTAACAGGGAAAGAGCTGGGAGCAGACACAGTAGGACCCAGCTTTCTTCCCAAGGCCAAAAGAGCTCTTGAGAACTGAGCCCAGCTTGCTGATGGCATGAGAAGCTTTGCACCTTTAATCAAAGCTTTGCATTTCACATCTTCTGCTACAGCTAGCCCAGTGCTTATACTTTGAGATGGTTTTTGCCAGGCCAGGAGGAGGCAGTTATGCAGTACGGTATGCAGCTCCCAGGGCCACGTTTTCGCTCCTGGTAGGAGCTGAGTGTGATGCTTGTCTTCTTTGGTGGCCTTTTTTGTGATATCTTTGTGCAAATAAGAGCCTGGACCCTTACCTCTTCTTACACAAAAGTGTCGTGTAAGGTGACATATTTAAATAATTCAAAAGCACTTTTCTCCATTCTTAGTTGTTGTGTCCTCACTGAGCATGGTTATGTGTGCAGTGCTAAATGAAGCCTTTTGGCAATTTCTTCCACTTAATCAAGGGCTCGAAGAGTGAAATCAGCAGCATTCAAAACAAAGAAAACCTGCTGGCAGTAGATTTTGTTGCAAAGTCAGATTTGCCCATGGTTTATTGTGAGGATTTGTTCAGGTGCATAATCTGGGCCTAGATCCAAGCGGTGCTAGCAGAGCAAAAAATCCTCCCCTCACCAAGAAGGCATACATTTCTGGGGCATCACTTGCAATGGGGTGGCCCTTCTGCATGAGGGAAATAGCTGTCTGTTTCAGTGTCAGCTGACCTAGTGCCTGTTTAGAGACTTACACAGCCTGGCTGTCTTTCCCCAGAAGTGCTGAGCACATACAATTCCCACGGACTCCTTTGCAGGCAAGCTATGGCTTTGACAGGTTAGATTCATAGTCTGGGGGATTTTTATCACATTTTGTGACATCTGAAAAAAACGGCAGATTAAAATACAGTTCAGTCTTAACCCTGGCTGCAGATTAGCATTTTAACTGAGTTCTCACTGTGCTGGAGGAACTGCATCAGAGAGCCTTTGCTTATAAGAAACTACTGCTCGAGTGCAAGTTTGATGCAAGAGCAGATCAATCTACCCCTTTAGATTGTGGTTGTTCTGAAAGTTTTGACTTGTCTTGAATACAGAATTCAAAATGAAGCTTGAGAGTCTGAAAACCTGCGTGGACTGTGAACAAGGTTTGTGCAAATCCCTGCCAAGCGATAAGGCAGCTCCCCCTGCCTCTGAGAACTGAACTTTCCTCCCCAGCAATGCTCAGGTGTGTAGGTGAGGATGGTGCTTCTGTGAAGACTCTCAGTCCTGCAGCTCTGGGTCAAGCGGAGGCTCTCACGAGGTGCTGTGCTGCTGAGTGTCTTTCATCTGCGGTTTACTAGTGGAAGGGGAGGCAAATCAACAATTTGCTCAAGAAAATATCTTAGCAATCCAGCACATTTGTTATCAAATGTGCAACTAAGAGATACTGGGTCCAGTGTTTAGCAGCTATCTGGGCTTTGCATATCTCCCTTTGGATTCCGGCTCCACAGACATAGTCTGGTTTTTTTTTCCCAAACCTTCTTCCCACTCTGCGTTTGCCTTTGGCTTAGATGGGCCCCAAAAATTGGATCGGATGCTCCTATCCTTGTTTTCAACAACAGGGACAAACTTTGCCCTTTGCAGTACCTGCAGGGCAGAGAGTAATGAATGTTTACAGGAATATTGGTTAGCTCTGACAATAACCTACCTGACCTTGCTGGGGAGAATCTCTTCTGCCCTTGTGAGACAGAAGTGAGTCTCCATCTCTAGCTGAGAGTCACCTGCCTTCAAGGCCTCTCACAGCAGAAGTCATGGGGAAATGGTGCAGGAGGGGTGGCTCTTGCCTGCCTGCCTACTCTGAGGGTACAGAGATGCAAGATCTGGTGAGCTTGCTTTCTGCTCACATAGTGTTATGAGTATAGGCATGACAGCCCACAGCCTTTTAGTCATGCAAAGGTTTCTCTTAAATCGGGTAAATTTCTCTGCACAGCTGGAAAAAAAGTTGTGCTCTATCCTGCTGTGCCCCTACCTGAGGTATTTGCTTTCAAACACGCTCTTAGGCAGGGCCTATTTTGTTGCTCCTTCTGTTCCTCTGTTCAGCCAAATGCTGTCTTTCTCCTGACTTTGGAGATGTTGTCAATTCTGCAGCAAATAGCCTCTTGTCATCCTTAAAAACAGGGAACTTGAGGCCCTCAGCTTTTCGGCACAGATTCTTCAGTGTGGGGACAGCCTAGCTTCTGCCTCCATATTCACTGGGCACACTGGGGGCTTTTTCTGCAGAAGGATTGGGGAAAGCCATAGGTGACTGGTATGGGTGTTCAGGATTTGCTAGCATTGAAAGGAGCGTAGCAGTTGCTGGGAGAAATACAGTATGTCCTTCCTATATCCTTCAAGGCAGAGCTGATATCCAATCACCTCTACAACCCCTTTGCCTCTTCCACCTTCTGCATTGTGCAGTATGTTTGTGTTCACTGGACGGGTACTTCAGCATTTCCCTGTCTTTAGAAGCTCCTGGGAGGTTCCCATGAAAGGTGAGGGGCTTGCACCTGCCGCCCAGTTTCTCATTCTGAGCTGCACAAGGTTTCATCCCTGACAAAGAAGGTAGGAACTTGTTTCACATAATACACATGTTCACATCCCACTAGCCCCTAGGATTTAATATTTTAAGATTCTCTTCAGCTGCTTTGCTTTCCCTGCCCGTCTCAACGGGACAATGTCATGCTGCACCATCAGCTAAGGCAAGATCTGTGACAACAGGCAACAGAGCTGGTGACCTCTCTCGTGGAGTCCCAGCCACAGAGCTATCACAAAGAAGTTAATCGGGTAATTAAAACTGACAGATGAACAAAATATTACCCTCCAAAAATCCTGTCCTTTTTACCTTCCTGCGTGTCTCAATGCTCTTTGTGGTTTTCTGCCACCATGTGCTGCTTGTGCACAGCAGTCTGTGTAACTGAGTACGCTGCTTCTGATGTGGCTTGTCCTCTGTTCTTCTTGTTTAGCCCTTTCTCATTGAACCTGATTGACTCTGAAGCCATTGATTTTTAAATAAGGTCTTGGGGGAAGGTCTGGTGGGTTTTGCTCTGGTTTTACACAGCAAGCTTTAAGTTCTGGTTGGGAGCCATTGAGCACTGCTGCTCTATTAAATGATGGTCAGTGATAGGAGTGTAGTCACCGCTTAATACCCCAAATTGCTGCTTTTAAGTGGGCAGGGTTTGGCTTCTGGCCAGATCTCTGTGCTCCTGGCAGAATGATTCATTACCTTCTTCTGGCAAATGTATTTTCATCTGCTGGTTTAAATCTGATTTCTAGTACCCTGTGTGGTTCTCACAGCTGAGGAATTTCCTGCCCTTTATCCTTCTGTTTTCTTCCAATCTAGGCTAAAATCAATACACTTAAATAAATAAAGCCATTGGGCTTGCAAGTGCCGCTGACACAGCAGGAGGTACAAGTTAAGCTGAGTGTCCAAAGATTAGTTAAGCCATTTTTGTCTTCTTTAAGTAAACTTGCTGTTGTTGAGGCACACCAGACTGGCCTGGGAGATGGAATTTCTCTGCTTGACCACTGCTGGGAGGGTTTACCATCTGGGAGATCTGAGAGCATGCTTCATCTCCCTGTTGGTGGTGGCTGCTCCCACAGTGAAGGGTCCCTGTCTTGGTCTGTCACCACCCCTACTGCCTAGGGTTTGGTGTATGGGCATGGTTTTCTGGCATGAGTGCTTTGGGATGGGGGTATTATGTCACCAAGTTCAAGAGGCTAGAGGCCTCAGGAGCAGCCCCATCCTTTGCTTCTTCTCTTACCCAACAAATATTCAGGTCTGCCTCTTCTGAGGGGGTTATACAGTGCAGGCAGAGGATCCTTTCCACAGCTCCCACCTATCCTGCAGAGAGGGATTCTGGCAGGACCACTCTCCATCAGGATTCACACATTCCTTTCTTCTGAGGTCAAGGGCAAATATAGGGCTAGCATGAAATGAGATCTTCTCTTTCCTCTCTAATGCAAGGAGCTACCCCCAAGCACTTAGTTTAAAAAGCAGGAAACTGAGTTGGGATTTCTAGACCAAACTTCAGGGTTTCTGTGGCCCTGCTTTATGCATGGGGCATGGAGGAATGGGGCTCTTGTTCATGAACAATGGAACATATTCCTCACTCTGGATTCATGTGCCAGCCAGATGCAGAGGAAGACAGTCCTCTCCTGCCTTCACAGAACGTTAGGAGTTGAAAAGTACTTCTAAGGATCCCCCCCCGCCACTCAAGCAGATGCACCTGGATCAGGTCACACAGGAACGCATACAGGCAGGTTCTGAAAACCTCCAGGGAAGGAGACTCTACACCCTCCCTGGGCAGCCTGTGCCAGGGCTCCCTCATCCTCACAGTGAAATAGTTTTTCCTTATGTTCAAGGGGAACTTCTTGTGTTCCAGCTTTTGTTCATTGCCCTTAGTCCTATCACGGGACACTACAGAAAAATGTGTTGCCTCATTCTCCTAACATACACCTTTCAAATACTTGTATTAATGAGATTCCCTCTCGGTCTCCTCCAGGCTTAACAGTCCAGTCCCAGTTCCCGTCACCTTTCCTCAGAAGAAAGATGTTCCAGTCCCCTGATCACCTTGGTGTCCCAGTGCTGGACTCTCTCTTGAAGTTCTCTGTCCCTCTTGAGCTGAGGAGCCCAGAACTGGACACAGTACTCCAGATGAGGCCTCACCAGGGCAGAGGAGAGGGGGAGCAGAATCTCCCTTGACCTGCTGGCCACACTCTTCTTGATGCATCCCAGGATGCCATTGGCCTTCTTGGCCACCAGGGCACATTGCTGGCTCATGTTCAGTTTATTATCAACCAGGACTCGCAGATCTCTCTCTGCAGAGCTGCTCTCCAGAAAGCCAACTCCCAGCCTGTACTGGTGCATGGACTCTGCACTTGTCCTTGTTGAACCTCATGAGGTTCCTCTCTGTCCAACTCTCAAGGTGGTCAAGATCTCGCTGAATGGCAGCGCAGCCTTCTAGGGAATCAGCCAGTCCTCCCAGTTTGTTGTCATCAATTAACTTGCTGAGGATACACTGTGTCCCCTCGTCCAGGTCGTTGATGAAGATGTTGAACAAGGCTGGCCCTGTGGAATCCCAATGGCCACAGACCTCCAACTTGACTTGGATCTGTTGATCACCACCCTTCCTGGGCAGAGGCTCCAGTTCTCCACAGAGATCAGTAACTCGGCTTTGCATTCATACGAAGATGAGCAGTGGTGCCTTTGGGCCTCTACCTGGTACCAGCTTCTAAATCACAGTGCTCCAAAGGTCTTCACTTAACTCAGGGCAATTGTTCAGAGATGTCTGCCTGCACTAGCTGTGATAAAACATTTAGGGATGGAAAGAAACTTCCTGTCTGCTATTTTTTGTTCATGCTGGGGTTTCTGGGATTTATATTTTTTTTAAAGGAAATGTATTTTGAACTAAATTGGAACTGTTAGTGACAAACATCAAACTTTTTTATTCCTCTCCCCACCACTTGCTTCTTGATTTTGTGAGGAAAAACTGTTTCATAAAAACACATCCCACTTTTTCTTCCTTTATCATCTATCCAGCTCTGGCTGCAACACACTCTGTGGGAGCAAGTAGGAGGTGTTACGACCCAGCGGTTTAGCACAGGCAGAGCAATTAAAGTACAACGCCTTCCCTCCCTCCTTGCCAATAATTGCAGGGCCTGGAGATGAAAGTGATGGGGCGTGTGCAGAGTCGGGCTCTTGGCACAGAGGTAAGCGGGATGCCACATGGCTGCTGGAATCTCGTCACCCCCTGCTGTGACAGTGGGTGAGATTTCCAGAGCCTGCCATTTCCCTCAGTGTCTCTGGATTGGGTAGAGTGTTGTGCTGCCTTTCGCAGGGTTACCCCTGGAGTTCCTCTGTAGGTGAGAATGGGTATCACAAAGCTGTGCCCTGAGCTGGAGATGCAACCGAGTGAAAAGGAGATGGGCTCTGTTTACATACAGATACCTGTGCAGCCAGCAGCGTTAGCAAGAGACAACAGAAAAGGACATGACAGTTACACTGGGTTTTCATTAAATATTAAATGGAGTGAAGTTTTCCAGAGTGTGCCTGGGCTGTTTTAAATTGTCTGTCTGATGGCAGGAAGGAGAAGCCAAGTGGGTGAACCCTGGGTCTGGAGATGCAGAGTTTATCACTCAGGACTGTCATCCTCCATGCTGGGCTGCTAGTTCAGCTCCTCTTGTTTCACCCACAGCAGCAAGCTCTCTGTGAGCTATCCCACCACTGGTGTAGCCTAAGGAGAAGAGTTAATTCTTGCAGATGTCTCCAGTGAGAGATCAGTGGAGGGAGACAACTGAGGGCTAAAGGCCAGAGTGTCATTAGCCCAAGCTGGATTGGTGATTGCAAGCAGTAGCCACCTCTCTGGTCACTAGCTGGGGAATTTAACTGCTCATATACTCTCCTGTCAGGTTTAACACAGGGGGAATTTCCTCAGAATAAGAAACAACTGCTGTAGTCACTTTTATGTGGTTCCTCTCCTCTGCTTTAGCCCTGTCATGGGAGCTCTGTAGCTGTGACCCAGCCTGGGCACAGCTCTCTCTTCCCCACTGCTCCCCACCATGTAGCCTTGCCTTTCCTTGAGCAGGAGCTTAGCAGGGCAGAAGAGGAATTCTCCCTAACTTGGATTGGGTTAATAAGTTAAAATGCAGAGCCTTAATCCCTGCTGCTAAATCAGAATGTAATTCAGCTTATAACCACAGCCCAATCCATGTGAATTACAATCACTTTAAATACAGCCAGGGCTATCCGGGGTTTAACATCCTCCCCAGAGATCCTGAGAATGGAAAGTGGGACACAGTGCTGCTCTGAGTGAACCTGCCATCAGAGGGAGCCGAGGCAGCAGGGCAGAGGGATTTTGTTACCTTCCTGGCCTCCTAGAGATGAGGATGCTTGGGGGCAACCCTTGGTCAGAGCACAGGGCAGGAAGACGCATGTGAGACTGATGCTGATCACCAGGGAGGGAGACAGAGACAGAGGCGGTTGGCAAACCTGCAGCGCTTTTATCTTTAATTTAGGATGTTTATCTCAAGGGATTCTTCAAGCTTTAAAACAAACATAAGGAGATCTTTGTTTGCTTGGCAGCATCTGGCCTCTGAAAGCAGGCATGTACAGTCCCAGAAGCAGGGCTGGTAGGGAGGGCTTGTTCTCTGCCTCCTTCCACTGTCAGGATGAGCCTTTCTCTCCCTCTGCCTGCTCCAAGAAACCACTAGTTAAAAATGGGACTTTCCACAGCTTGAATCAAGCAAGCGATCCCATTGGTGCCTAGGAAGATATTTTACGTTATTCAGTCCTGGTTTTCACAGCTTTGTTGTTCAGTCCTGATGCAGAAAGAACAATTGTTCATTGTCTTCTTGCACCACTCAAGCCTGAGAAAACAGAAGTTTGGGAGCCTGCATGGGAGCGACGAGTTCTTCTGCTGCCACTGACCCACAAGTCTTCCCAGGAAGCCTTGGGCGGTGTCTGAGAGCATGCAAACTCAAAGACTCCACAGAAATTGAGGGTCTTGATGGATGCTCTTCTAAGCATTGAATTGGAAAGTCCCTGTGGGAACAAGGCATTACTCTTGTGGGCTGCCAGGCACAGATACAGAGTTCAAGTTCAAATTACTACTTTGGTAGGGAGAGGTTAGAAAATAAGCTTTTCTTCCCAGACTAGTGCCTGTGTTTGGACTTTTCAGGAAGATTCTGATGGAATTTTTTTAACATCAATCTTTATTGTGGTTTCCTTATATTTCCTTTTTCCAATAGTGAAAGGCTAGTGTTATTGTGCTAATACCTAGGCAAAATGAGAATTCACAGTAATTTCTCAAAGCCTGGCATGTGAAGTGCCTGGTGTACTGGGCTGGAGAGCTTGTGTGTTTTCTGTGGGAGTGATGAAGGAATGGAAATGATCTGAGTTCTTGGGTGCTTTCCCAAACCAAGCTAGCCAGATTTCTATGTTTAGATACAGTTTTCTTAGCAGCATTGGTACAGCAGAGAGATGGGCAGAGCATTTTCAGACACTGGCAGAGCATAACCAGGGTATTGCGGGCTTGAATAGATTAACAGTAGTATAGTGAGGACCTTGGAGTCTCCTCTCTGAATAGATATCGAGGCTTGCTGAGAGGTGAAAGAAGTGGTGGAAAGAGCTTTGAACAGACCTCAGAGGTACAGCTCTTTCTCTCTAGAGAGAAGCAGGATAAATTGAGGACACTGGGAGTCTTTCAGGCCTTTCTTCAAAGCACCCAGTTAAAAGCTCCTGATGACTTTCTTCTACATAATAAAAGACCGCAGCCTACCAGGGTGCTATCAGGGTGAGTGTATGGATATCAGTGAGAAGAATCATGGAGATCTGGATGATGGACCAGAGATGCACCTTCATTCACCTGATTGGCCAAAACAATCAGAGGTGAGAGAGAGATGTAGTACAAGGATGGCCAGACCAGAGCGCAGACCAGGGCAGGTGTGAAGGGCTGCAGCATCCACTCTCTGGAAAACATCATGTCTTGGCAGGAGTTGTCTGCAGGCACCCCACTGACTAGACTCATCTCACACAGGGAAATGTGGATCTAAGGTCAGCTTCCTTCCAGATGCTGAGATTTTGAGATCTTAGGCCAACCATGCTTGCTGGTGCAGCCTGAGACTGCTTCCATCCCAGCCAGGGCTCAAGCAGTGCTGCAGCCTTGGACTAGAAGAGGGGGAACTTGCCAGCTCCTCAGACAAACTGTGATGATGAATCCCATATGCACGGCTCTTGGCTCCTCACAGAAATATGCCATCAGCTGATGAATCACTTGCCAGGCAGCTGGGCCAAGTTGGTCGCACCTTGGTTCTTCTGATGTCCTCCTTGTGTCCACCAAGATATCCATGTGCATCATGGTGTTGCCCCTCTGACCAGCAGGCTGGGCATTAACCAGGCTTCTCAATATTCTGAATTTTTGCAAGGCTTTATAATCACATTGTTAGTGCCCTAGAGCTTTCAGGGACTGCTTTGAGCAATGCTTCCCTCTTCTTTTGCTGGCCTAACTGCAAAAGGAAGATAAATGTTCGCCTGTGCAATGGCACTGCATTCATTCCCAAAGTAGAGGATCACATCACTTGCTGCTAGGACAGTCCATACATGTGCAGTAAATGTCTGGAAGGAAAGTCTCATCCCTCTATCAATGTTCCCAAATGTGTGTTTTGCCATGAGGATGATCCCAGGACCTTGTGCTGCATGAAGAAGCCAAGCTAACCCTGAAAGTTTGGCCCATGGTGTTCCCTTTTTACACCAGTCCCATTAGCAGAGATCTGTCTGTGGCATGGCAGGAGATAAGGAGATATAAAATCCCAGATGTCAGGCTGATCCATGCAGCCACCTGCTATCATTGCTCTTTGTGATGGCTCTGAGCAGAGGGATGTGACGTCTGTGCTGATGCTGGAGCAGGCACTGGGTGGCTTGAATCAATCACACACCTCTCCTGCATGCTAGCCAGCTGCTGTGCTGGGTGGCCATGGTAATTAGGATAGAGCACCTTCACTGCTCGGGCAAGAAACTTGTCCTCCTCTGGGCCCATCTCAACAGGTGATGTCCCCACAGCTGAGCCAGGAAGCATAGCTTTTTCCAGCTTCCAGGACAGGATAAGAGAGGGCATGCTCGGTCCTCCCAGAGAAGGGTAATATCTCACCTTGGTCAAAACATTTGCTTTTAATGGACATGCTGCCCTGACTTTGGAGATTTGTGCTTCCTGGGGAACTCCACTGCACAGGCCCTGGCAGTTATTTCTTTACGAGATTGCTGTTTCCATGCATGCCCAAAGATGCCTGTCTGGAGAACAGCCTACAGCGACCAAAGGGCAGATTTGTGTGGTGTTTGTGGGTTTTTTTTGTTATTATCTCTTTTGCTAGATTGCTCACTTTAAAGTCTCCTCTTATTAGGCTTCCTCCCTGGGCGAATGTTAAGGGGCACCTTTTCTATCAAGAGGCTGCCCAGCCTCAGCAGTGGCCAAGCTCACAGACTGGCAGTGGGCAGGCTAGCCCTGCAGAGGGCATGGTACAGCATCCCTGTCACACAACGTGAAATTATCCCGTACCCATGGGCTGCCAGACACAATTAGGTAATAAGAAAATAAGGCTTCCAAGTGATTTTAACAGGGAATGACAATAACAACTACTTCATCCTTCACACAGGCTGCAATACTGGGAGGACTAAGCAATTTTGTGTAAGAGTCTGGACTAAGCTGCAGTTTCTCTTGTGCTACCAGAGCCACCGCAAAAACTCCAGGGAGATAATCCTAAAAGAGGAGGAGGTCGGAAATAGCAGAACCACTGTGTGCTCACTCCCTCTCCCTACAGTGGTATGACTGGAGCAGAGGATAATGCCAGGACAGACTAAATGCCTGCTCTTAGCCTCCTCAAAGATGACCTCAGGAATGATGATGAGGATGAGCTCTGTCATCAGCAACCACACTGGCCTCTGCTGATGCCTAGACATGGGTGGGTCCATGACTGGCCCAGGGCTAGCTTTGCTCCCCTCTGCTCTGGATGTACCTCTCAGCTTTGTCACCACTCTGCACCGAGATGCTGTTTGAGAATAACAAATAACCAAAATGCTTTGTCAGCGTGGAAGCCCATCACACCAGCCGAGATGGTGTTTGAAATACAGAAGCAGCACAGTTTTTGCTGAGGAACTCCCCCCGAGAGAAGCAGCTTCTGCATTATTAACAATGGTGCTGATGAATCCTTGTTAATGAGCTGCACTTGCTCAGCCAGCCAGCAAAGTGGCTGTGGCCCTGCTGCTCTGAGCCTCGCGCTGCAGCACACACATTTGAGAGCAAGAGATGACTGCTCTGGGGAGCAATTGGCAATGCCATGCTGTAAGATTTGGCTATTTTCCCTAAAATTGTTCATGTCCTGCCAGACTTGAGCTAGATAGATATGGAGATCCAGCATTAGTTCTCTGGTGGCTGTGAAAAGGGAAATAAAAGTCTGCCTTCCCAATGATATGGACTTGTGACTAAAGAAAAAAAGTCTGTTCCTTGGTGTGTACTCATCTGCTTTGCTCCAGAGTACAAGATTGGTTGTGTCCTCTAGTCTACTCTTAAGCAGCTCAACCATGGGAGTTCCTTCCTTTACAGTTCAACTGATTTTACAATTAGGAAAATCTTTAACATTTTTCTTTTTAAACTCAAGTTAGTCTTGCTCCATTTATCAATTCTCTTTTTGGTTTCTAGATGCAATTGCTTTCCCACTAGGAAAGTATTATCTCCTAAGATACTTGTAGAGTAGGATCTTGCCAGCACCCTTAGCTGACATCTGGCCAGGAAAGGCATCTTAAACTCTTTCTGATTTTGATAAGAAGGCAAATGTGCTCTGAGCTCTCCTAGCAGTGTAACACCTTTCTGACAGTATAACACGTTGGATGATATTTAGCTACCTGTGTGGATACAGAAAGTCTGGTCATCCTCCAGTGCATCATATAATGCCTCCACATTCTGGCGTATCATCACCCATTGTGCTAATGCACTGGCAGCAACGTAACTCCCCAAGCAGTGCTGCCAAGCTACTTTGCAATGCAGATGCTCAGATGCTTTCCAGATGTCACAGATGATGTCAAAATTCTGATGTCATTGTCTTATGCAGAGTCAGTCTGATCACCTAACACGTTCATGCTACAACTTTCTGTCAGTTGGTGGGTTTCCCTAATGTGGACAGTGTCAATCTCTAACGTTTGTCTCTGCAAGCTGAGGGCTAAGCAGACCCTGCAGAAGCTAACAGATGTGCTTTGGAGTGCATAGGAGTAACTGGAGCTCTGATATTTTGTTTCTAAAGTAGAACTTCCCTCAAATTTTCTGAGTGGAGTAAAAATACAGGGCAACAAAAGGAGAGAGGCAATTCTGGGAGGGCACAAAAGCTTCTGACAAGGAATTTGGTCCCCAAAAAGGACTGACAAAATGAGAATACTGAAGTTACCTCTCCTATATGTTCCATTTTTAGGGATGTGACAAGTGGAGATGCTAAGGTAGCCTTTAGGCCTGATTTTTGACAGCACAGTTTTGCAAATGTCTCTCTGAGCTCACATAAAAGACCAAGAAACCCTGACAACTCACTGGAGCAGATCTTGGAGATGCCTGCAGCGCTGGGGATCAAACCCAGAGGTGCTTAGGACTGAAGCAGTAGGAGGTGAGAGGATCTGGTTGTAAGGAAGGCAGAGTTGATCTTTCAGAAGGCATCACAGAAGAAGAGATACACCAGACAGACTATCTTCCACCTTAGAGGCAATGCCTTATCTGCCTGTGAAGTGGTCCAGCCTGAGGTAAAACATTACTAATGTAGGAGCTGAATAGACTAGATGTGTAACAACAATGCAGAAACAGCATGGCTAATGCTCAGGCTGCATGGACAGTGCTGCACAGACCCTCTTGTGCTCATGCACATCCTACTGTGTGTCTCCCAAGCAGAGGCAAGCACATTCTCAGAGCAGCCCTGGGCCAAGCAGGGACCGTCCCCTCACAACATAGAGGGAACAGAGCCTGAAAGGGAGCTGAGAAACCCTGTGGGATGGGAAACTAGAGGGAAGCAGTCTTCCCAAGCAGGAGATCAGCTTTCTTCCTTGCTTGCAGGCATCGTACCTGTAACAATAGTCCATGTTACAGGTTGAGATTCCTCTGCAGAATGGAAATATCTTGCTAATTGGTGGAGAAGGTTACGCTACCTAAGTTTTGCAAGCCTTCTCATTGCACATTAACCATGCTAAAAAAGGAATAGGTTAAAGATAAGGCCTACTGCTGATGACTCCGGTGCCCTACCAGACACCTCCTCAAGTACCACAGGTCTCAAATTACGATCTCCCTTGTGCTGTGGTCGTCTTGCCAGCTTTTTGTCAGTGTGGCAGAATGCCTTGAAAAGCCCCACTGAATTCTTTAAAGCACTGTCTCACCAGAGGGAGCGTGACCATGGGGCCATGCTCTGGAGAGATGGATCTATTGACTTGGTTAACCTGAGACACAACCTTCACCTCTGTAATTTAGATACTGCTACCCCCTGCCTTATGCATCTTGTGCAGCTGGGTCACTATCTGTCAAAAGTCACTGTCTTTCCATCGTTCTCCCCTTCTTTTAGCCCTGTTTCCCAGGCTTTGTGCTACAGTGGGCCTCCTCATCGGGCCAGATCATGTTGTGGGTAAGCAACCCTGGTCCCCAGCACATAATCCTTGAGGGATTCTATGAGGCCACCTGGGCTGCCAGGAGGCTTTTGGGAGCTGTGAGCCCTGCCAGTGCTGGTGTAGCTCAGTGGTGACTGAGGACTGCAAGGCTGCTGAAGCAAACCTGCAAGTGACAGTGTGGAGCCTCTGTTTTCAATTAACGTTTCTATTTCGGAAGGGAATATCTGCGGTGCAGAGGTAACCCATGGCAACCATCTGCCGAACCACCATTCCCGCTACTGGGACTGGTCGGGGAGAGGGAGTGTGGGGTGAGATGGGGGTCGGGGGCGATGCCGGGGGGGAATCTCACAAATATTGGGAAGGCAACATCTCCTCCCTCTGGGTCTCTCTGAGGCCCTCACCGGAGCAGGAGCAGCCACCGGTGTCTGGGTGCCCCTCTGCATCCCACGCAGCTGGATAATTTATGGGCAGCAGCAGCTCACCGGCACGTTGTTTGCAATTTGCCTCTAAATATAGCTGTGCTTTAAAGGAGGAACGCAAGCTCCCACCCTCCTGCCTGCCTGCATCTCCTGCTCACTACTGAGGGGGTCTCTCCTCTCTGAGGACAGAAGGGCTTGCGCGTGCTGCAGCTTTTCCATCTCATGTCCCTCATGTGCCCTACCTGGCTGGAGCAGGGTGGCCATGACACCCAAGACTCTTTGGCCTGTGGTTAAACTCCAGCCCAGCTGAGGCTGGTGGCTTCCCTGTGTGTGCTGAACCCAACCCATTCCCAGAGAGCCAGCTTTTGGGTGAGGTTTTTGTTTTTCCAAAACCCCTTCTTTTCTTTTTTTAACCAAAAAGTACACTAATTGCATTAGTCAGAACAGACTGAGACTGGTTTAAAAGCTTGCCTGTGGCCATCACTCCAGCTACGTAAGATGCTAAAATAAATATGCTGTCATTTGTCGCCCTACCGCAGATGTCAGATGCACAGCATGACCCACGCCACCCCTGCAGCAGCCACAGGGCCAGGTAGGAAAACTCAGCCTGGCACTCTTCATCTGCACTTGTGCAATTAAATGCAGTGCTTGCCTTTCCAGGTTACAAGTTACCCTAACCCTTGCATTACAGGTGCTGCAATTTTGACCAAGGCTAACACATCCAGGGTTGCACCTAACTCCAAGGCCGATGAGAAAGGAAAGGCACTGAAGTGCTGACAAGGCATTATAACAAGTAGAGAGCAGTAATAAGAACCTACTTATGTTTTAAACATAACATTAATTAATAAAGAAACAGGTACGCTGTAGATACTAAAAGCCTTCAGATACTGAGGAGAAAAACATCTCTCTCTCTTATAATCTAGAAATTAACAGAACATGGTTCCCTAGACCTGGATGACAACAGCTGCATGTCACAGAGAAGACCCCCTCTGCAGTGGCACATGGGCCACCTCTGCCCCACAGAAGAAGAGCTTTCAGAAAATAGTGTGAAGATAAAAAGGAAAAGGTCATTTTCAGATTGCACTACTCCATCACATCAGCATTAATTCATGTTGGTCTGTTACTTTGGATGTAACTGAATGCAATGAAAAATGACTCAGTCCCAGTCTGGCAGTACACCTCAGCAAACCTATCTAATACATTTATTATAGTTTATTGAGCAAGTGTTAGCCCAGAGTAGATCAGAACAACGGCTGAAATGCTAAGTGGCTTCAGGAATTATGGCATTTTGGGAAGAATGATTGTATCAGGATGGGTAACTCAGTGTCTAGGGCCCCGTGCTACATCCATCCCTGTCAGAAGAAATAATGGCCAAATTTCTTTCTGAGCCTTATGGCCCATTGGACTAATATTTAGAGGACAGCCTGTCCAGCACATACAGTACCTTCAGCTCGCCCAGCCTGGAGGATCTTTCACAGTTGCTTTTTACGAGCAGGTTATTCTCAGCATCAGAAGTCATACTCCTGCCTCTCCTGCTACACACTGGAGGAAATTCCCTTGTCCTGGTAGCAATAAATGTTCTCGGACTCCAGCACTTGCAGGAAGACATGAGACTTGGGTTCCAGTTCTTGAGAATGTCACAATTAGCTCTGGCTGGGAAAGGCTTGGAAACACTTTAGTCTTTCTGAAAAAAATCTGTAAGCCCTGTACAAATAAAAACAAAACAAAACAAAACAACTAAAAAAAAGAAGCTTGCAAATTTTCTTTAAAGGGAGATCACATTTTATTACCAGATGGGGTTAATAGCAAGGTTAGTTTACCAAAATAAAAGTTAAACATCCATTTGCTATCTCTGGAAACAAGGTTAGGGAGAAAGAAAACAGCAGAAGGCTCCACCAATATCTGCCTGCAAGCTTAACTCCATCCTGCCCATCAGATCCAGATATCTTTCTTTCAATGCCCAAATCAAGGGTTTATTCTAGCAACATGCACCCTGACAGAGAAAAGTTTCAAGAAGCCACCCCTGCTTTCCTTACAGTCCATTATTTATGTTCCTATATTTTCAAGAGAGCTGTAGAGTGAAAATAGAGCACTGAAAGGTATCACTGGGGATTTTACAGTGACTCATGGTGTTTCAGTGCAGGTGTCCAGAATCCCCTTTTTTATACTAATTTAGGGTTGCTCTATAAGTGGCTTTGCTTCAGCCATCCAGCATTTATGAGACTACTAATGGAGTACTTGCAAGCTTATTTGAAAGATGGCTTTGCTGACAAGAGAGAATCTGCACCTCTGATTCTTCAGCCTCTGCTTCCATCTTGTCCCAAAGTAAATCAGTTGAAGAGTACTCATAAACTTCCATTGCACCAGTTTTCAAATTACCCAGGGTTCTTCAGCATCCTACAGCAGTTTCTCTTTTGGATACCCTGTTCCGCAGCAGAGTGACTTGCAACATGTTCCCTTAAGTGATTTCATAGTAAGTTGTGGAAAAATCTGATACTTTTTTTCTTCTGATTACAGTCCCCTCCCCCTCATACTTAATGCACAATATATTTCTGACAGCCACAACCTGAGTTACCCTGGCATTCCCACACAGACCACACTAGGCACCTCTGACTAATTCAGCCCCTGGCGTAGGACCATCTCCCTGTGTTGTCAGGTTATAAGGAACAGAGGTTCTCTCACATTGCGTTGGACCAGAGGTCAGCATCAGCTTGGAGTGAGGTTTTAACTCTTGGTTCCCTTCTGTGGCTGCCTCCCTTGCATGAAAGGGAGGTCTTTCCAGCATCACCCCAGATTTCCCTCTATTCCCAGGTCCCATCTTTAATCCAGCCTTTTCACAGCTCACCACCATGCTCCAAGCCCTCTCTAGCGGAGCACCCTAGGGTTCAGTTTTCCAAAAGGTAGCTGTCGCATCCTTTCTTGTGCCCCTATCCCAGCAGGAATGCAGCCCCTTTCTACAGCACATTACAACACTGCTGCTTTGCACTGCAGCTCATACACACCCCACATTGCATCTCATGGACAGCCACATATAAAGGTGGCCCCTAACAATGTGCAGTGCTACCATGATGGCGAATAGGACAATGTAATGTTCACCTTCAATGGCAGACCAATGTGTGTTGGTCCAGAGGACGGAGACAGTGCTGGCACAACACCAGTCGGATCTTTCACCAGCTAAACACCTGTGCATTTGGGAAAGTCCAACCTGACTCTTCCAGTAGGAGGGACATGGTGTGCATGTACTAACCAGGAGGATATCTCTCTGCCTCAAGAAGTTTCCATGTGAAATACACCAAGATCAGACACAGATGTACACTACAAGAAATGCAGAGGATGGTAGCAGCTTCTACACAGCCCTATAAAAGTCCCAGGTAACAACTTGGCAGGACAAATGAGATTTGTGCTCAATTATGTTTCTAAGGAGAGCTGCCTCTGCTCTTTGCAGAACTAAGAATGCCAACAATGGGTGTAAGTGAAACAGAAATCTGTGCTTCATGTGCCAGATCTTGGTGAGTTATTCCAGGGAAGCGAGGGAGAGGAAAGAAGGCCAGAAGAAATCAAACGTGACCGCACTTTTTCCATATATGAGGATAATTGTTAATGTGACTTGAGTGATCTTTTGATAGCACCGGGCCTGATGCCTTCTGGTGCAACTCTATGTTAACAATTAAATTAAACATCTTGCAGCCTTGCCTTGTTATCCCTCATATTAGCAGCTAAGGGTCTCCTTCCCCTCATCTCCATTGTGGGGTTTTATTCCTCAAGGTAAACAGAGGAATTGCCTTTTCACTCTTTTTTTAATTACAGGAGCTGCGTGACCCTTCCTGGAGCAGCTGTCAGAGACTGTACGACTGTTATATCCCCAGGCCAGCAGGCTCACAGAAAATATGTAAGTAGGTTACGTGGGGGTGGGGGAGACCGCTAAACACAGCAGGACCCACTTAACAGAGCACCTGTTAGAAGAACAGAAAGAGGAAATCGGATGAATTAGGTGGGCAGAGCAAGCACTGGGCAGCTTTACTCTTTCTAACAAACCCTGGCTAGGCTCAAAGAGGAGCGTGTGAAGCTGGGCAGTGAGGGAGGTGGGAGAGAAGGAGCTGAGGGTGTTTTGATGCTCACTGAGGCTAGTGCTGCTAATGACTGCTTACTGAAATACATGAGAGACCAAACACGCTCTTACAGTCGTTACTCTTACAGCCCAGTCATTGCTCTGGGCTTGCTGGCTGGAGGACTCAGCTCTCACAGCTCATATCTATCTCACATTTCATATCATACAGCTAATATCTTTACTGCTGTTGGTGGGAATCCTTTGCTCAGCTTCAGGAGGACATGGGATAGTTTGCCCCCAACCCTACCCCTTCTGCATGCAGGAGAGTGCTGTGCCTAGCTGGCTCTCAAAGCCTCCAAAATGCTGGAGTGGAGGAGCCCTGCCTGCATATCCTGCTTCTGCAGGTACGGGGTAGCAGTGCATCCTTCTTTTCCTCCTGGTCCTCACAGCCCCAGCGTGCTCTGGGCTCTGCTCTGTCTCAGTGTTTCCCCTGCTGCAATCTAACCAATCCACTCCTTCAAACTTCCCCACCCATGTGCCATGCTCAGGGACACCTGATCTGTCCTCCACTGCAGCCATGGCAGTGGACAGGGCTACGTGCCAGCCTTTCTCCCCTAAAGCCCACCAAGAGCACCCCTTCAGGCTGAGGCTTCTCTGATGGCTAAGCCAGCCTAATGCTGCTGGGGCTTTAACTGAGAGTTTAATCAAGCAGATAAAGACCTCTCAAAAAGCAAGTTGACATTTCCCTGAGGATTTCTTATAGTGAAACAGATCAAGGACTGAGACAAAGAGGTTGTCTCTGCCAGGCAGGCAACATGTAGGGGTGCTTGGGCTGTTACATATGCCAGCAACTGCTGCTGGTGGCTCATGGGTGAGAACAGATTTGGGATTTATCCATGTCACTGTGCCCACTTGAAGGAGAATGTCCCCAAAGCAGAGGACAGTGGCAATGAGGGAGGAATAAGCACACTGGTTTTAGCCCTAGTGTCCTTTGTGAAGGCTTTTGGGAGGTTAAGGCAGATTTAATCTGTCCTTACAAAATGTATTTAAATGCTAAGTAATTAAGGGTGATGTTTTGACATTGCACTAAGTAGATTAAAGACTGCCTTATCTTTTAGAGAGAGGTCCCTCTGGCCACCTGGAGAGCTTCTCTGATGTTTGACTAGCTGGATAAAGTTTTCCTTTTCTTGACCAGAGGTAAGACTGCTCTTGGTTATATTTCAGTATGAGGATGTTTTCATCAAACTTTGTATTTACATAATCTATCTGCTGACAGATATAACCAAATCAAACATCTAAACAGGATTAAAGCAGTCAGATTATTACTGGCTCTTGAGGAGGACCAGGAATTATGGTTATCAACCATAACAATGAAGCTGGGGTGTCTGACCCCTACAACTTATGCTTGACAAAATACCGTACAAATAGCTTCTGAGCCAGCAAAAAGTCATTTCATATTCACTGACTGACGGAGAAAAGCACAAACTAAAATAGCCAGATCTGCATATCAAAATGTATTTTGGGTTCCTTCTTGGTGATAGGAGGACGAACATAATCATAAGTAAATAAGTGCCAAGCCATATTTAACCCTCTCAGCACTCCAGAAAAAAACCAAACATAATTGTTTCAAGCTTTCCAAATGTAAAAAAAATAAAAGCCTTACCACACAAAACCTTACTCTGTTCAGTTTTGGGTCCACCTCCCCTATTCCAAGAGAAATATTCAGTGATGTCTGCTACCCTTAAGCAGGATTTAGCCACAAGGCCCAGAGAAACCTGTGCAAAAGCTGCCTAGAAGGCTCTTGGTTTCCAAACAAGCAGGTTTCCAAAGACACAGTCCTAATGTTTCCAGGACTCTACAGGTCAGGCTTATGGCTGGACATGGTGGTCTGGTACAGTTTTGTTCTGGGGAATGTATTTCACAAGGGCATGGTAATAGATATACATTTTTCCTCTCCAGATGGCTAATTCAAATTAATCCTATGGAGGCAGTGACTGAAAATGCAGTTCTTACCTCCTGGTGGTTACCAGCAGCCTGTTTGAATAGTGTTGATGAGTCCCAGTGGTGTTCTTGATCAGCAGTGTCTCTATCTTTTAAAATCATCCTTACAGACAGGTGATTAGTTCCCTTATTGGCACTTTCACCTGCGGAAATGAGAACTCAATGGGCTGGATGATCATTTTGCACAGTAATTTACGCATGTAGTCCATAGCTCATATTTGAGGATCTTTTCCTGTCTTATAATTGGGACAAATTCCATCTCTAGAAGCTCTTCCTCCAAAAGAGGATGAATTACCTAAGCTGTCACCTGTCTAACACCATTCAGCTGCTATTTATTTTTGCCACGTTCAAGTCAGTAGAAGGCTTTCCAACCTTGCAGAGCTACTGGGAGATTTCATTTATACAATACTGTGAGATTGTCTGATCAAAGGCATACAAGTGGAAATCATTACTGTTATTTTCAGACATATCTTTAATCATAGACTCTCCCTATTCATCGCAATCATTGCAATTGTAAATCAGAAGTGGGTTCCCTTGCCACCTGGCCACTTCGTGCTCTTCTAATATCTGTCTGTTGCCTTTACAGTGATATCTCTCCTACATCCTCCCTCTACCTCTATATGATGCCAACATGCTCACTTAAATTTGCTATGATAGCTAAACTTTATGTGGATTCATTTCTGCAAACAGAGATGATATTGGACTTTCTGAATCTCCCACTAGGAAATGAGGATATTATTTAGAGCTGTCAATGCAGGGACCACTTATGATGCCTGAAAACCTTGCTGAAATGACTGAATTATATTCCTATCAGCAGAAAGCATGAAATAAGTTACAGTTATTTAAGCAAAGGACTAGAGGAATTTGCACTTCTAACTACAGAAAGAAAGAAGCTTGTCTTCTTGACAATGTATATCTTTTTTGTCCAATCACTGACCGAGTCCCAGTGCTGTAGTAGCTTAAGGCCAGAACTAAGGTGTCTGCTTTCTGTTGCTTCCGTGGGATTTGGGCATTTGATAGAGCTGGTCTATATTCTCTCTCCAAACCAATGCCCACATGCTTCTTTTTTCTTCTGCCTCTATTTCACCTGTTAAGTGAGAAACGTGAGGTGAGGGTGGAGCAACTGCAGAAAGGCCTACTTGAAGGAAGCCCACTAGACTAATCTGAGATCTCTGCCGGGGATCCTAGATCCAGGAGGGCCAATGAAGCCCATCTACTTCACTCCTGTGTTTTGATTCAGAGGCTGGATCTTTTACTCCCAAAAAGTTACAAGCACACAGTATGGGGTGGCTTTGCCCAGTAGGTCAGGTCAATCCAGCTTGAAAATGGCAATGGAAATCTGGTTTGATTTTGAGCATAGTGATTTGAGGTGCTGGAAGCCATGAGAGTGCCAAGTAAATGTTGATGTTGCCAACTGCCTCAAGTGACAGCAGATCCCTCACCAAGGAAATGCTGCAGGTGTTGACTCTGTTCCCATATGTTTGTCTCATTTAGATTAAGTCCCCTGTGCAGTAGCTGTTGCTGCTTTTATAAAGGGTGTGGTGTTTCCCAGTTCCCATGCCAGAAAATCAATGGCTTGGGAGGACAGGAATGGGAGGTGGAGCCTTCCCATCTGAAATCACAAATTCTAGTCTGGGCCTAGGTCATCTGAAAGTTGTTGTCACTTAGAATTTCAATCTACTGATATTTGCCCTGCATGATTAAATATTCCTGCCAGGATATTCTGCCATGCATGATGAGAATATTCAATGTAACCTCACCGGAAAGACTCAGTTGCAGATGTAGTCAATGCTTTCTGAAAAGAATTCTGCATTTTTCAGTTGTCCAGCTCCCCTCTGATGGATGTCAGGCCAGTCCCAGATGTCACATGATCATACTATTCCCAGAGACTGCTTTATTTTTTATTTTTTTTTATCCACAAACAAAAAGACCTCAACCTTCCTTATCTTGCCTAATAAGGCAGAGGGTGTAACACACTAGGTATCCTTCTCACTCCCAGAGGTGAAACTAAGAAACTGTTGGGGAGCAAACCCTTTGCTAAGGATCACAGCAGAGCAGCTTCTAATGCAACTAGCTGATGGCTAATTTGCTTGGGGCTGGCAACTTGGTGCTTTCAACAGCCTGAACTTCACTTAAAAAAATTATAGTGATTAAGTAAACACAGTTATAATGGAAATCTTTACTCTGCATATTACAAACCAAAACGGCCATGGAGGGAGCAATTATGAAATCTCAGGACTGTGGTGAGGGGAGGAATCATTTGAGCTGTGCTGTTGTTTGTTTTTGTTCATCATTTATTTCCCCTGGGAAGCTTGGCTCTGAGAGAGAGAGCATTGAGAGACTGCATTGAGAGATTCTTTAAATTTTTGTTAACCCAGTTTTCTATTCAGTCTTGAGCAAGTTGGGAGGAAATACAAGGTTTTTACATAAAGACACAAGACGTGACGGACTACCTTGGGGAAAGATTCCTATTCCTGTTATAAGCCCACAAAAGTTGCACATCAATTTTTCTCTCTATTAGTCTTCAGTGACATGACCAATTTTACAAAGACTTGAGAGAGTGGTGATGATAATGCAGGAGCAGCAATGTTGAAGCTGTACTAATGGGAACTGAAGTGATGGTTCAGAGACAGTGGTCCTCTTCCCTTTCTGCAGATATGTGGTTGCTCCTAGTAGGTCTTTGGGACTTGCCTGATTCAGGAAAATTTTAGAGGCTTTCAGCTTCAACGGATTTTTGCTGATGTTTGTTCAAGACCAGAGGGAAATTAGCTGGTCGACTAGTCGGCTGTTAGAAGAAAATTGACTGAGAAATGGAGGACACAGCAGAGAAACAGTTGGTTAATGATGGGATGAGTGGTAATTCCTAGGTAGCAAAAAGATTGATGCAATCCAAAAACCTAATATACTTCCAAAATGTATATAGCAATGCAAGTTCAAGAGACTCTTCAAGGGCAGAAACCAACTTGGAGACCTTTTCCTTGACTGAACAGGCTTATCCAAAGAAAAAAAGGTTATTGTATTTCTCTTTGAGCCCAGCTAAAGCTGCAAATCTATCAAAACAGGCACTCAATGCAAGACTCAAGTGATGTTCAGACATGACCGCTAAGCAAAGCAGTAATGATTGTTCAAGATCTTCATATGAGGACAAACATTTCTGTTAATGGCTTATCATGTTTCAGAAATGGAGAGCAACCCATATAGACTTGAAAAAAGGGAACAGTAACTTTTGGCAATTCCTATCACATGGCTAGATGTATATTAGCTGAGGAAGAAAACTGCCCTAGTAACCATCCAGACTTTTCCCTGGTGTCATGGTGAGCAAACCCCAGAGAGATGCTGTTGTGAAAAAGAAGACAAGCTTTCTCCTTCCCAGGTGAAAGGTACAATTCCAGTACAAGGCCTCAGAGGAGAGCTAGATTGCTGCCAAGTCAGCCTGAAACAGCAGTAAGGTGGGTGGTATCTGGAGAAGAAAGAAATGAGTTTGGAAGAAGAGGGACCAAGGGCCAAAAGGATGAACTGATTTTGGAGGGGTAGGAGTAAGCATGGCAGAGTTTTGACAGCAGGCTACAGCTGTTGCCTTGGCAAGCCAACCAAAGCAAGGGATCCTCAGCACACACACAGAAAATGAATTGTTACTATTACTCCTATTCCAGAGCAATAATCAAACACATACCTGTAGGTTAGTCTGAAGCCACTTCCCCTGTTCATCCTTGCTTCTTCCAGAAGCCAATTAAGTCCTTCTCAAAGAGATGCTACATGAAACAGAGGCTTTTCTGAGATTGGTAATGGTTGTCACCCCAGCAATAATCATAAGGAATCACATTTGCGCTCCCGTTGAGCTCATATTTTCAAAGAAATGTTGGTTCTTGATCTATACATTAATATTAATTAGCGTGGAGTCACGTTTCATTTCCCACTTATGTGTCCAACCTGCAGCATCCTTGTGTGTCCTGCGCTAACGAACCAGATGCCATTTATGGCTGGCACAAAATAATTAGCTAATAGCTGAGGAATACGTATCTCAAGTTAGTTAAATATTTATGCCAGACTTTTTCCATTTTGGCTCCCAGCCCTCATCTGAGGGTTGCACTGCAATTTAGGGAGAATATGAGAAAGTTTTCACAGTTGTATGCCGCAAGCTTTAATTATACATTCTCCATATGGATGCAAATGTTTGATGTTATACAGATGTTGGCAGCGAATTGACCACCAGGTACCAGAGTAGAAATAGCAAACTTCAGCAAGCGGATCAAAATCAAATTCCCTTGTTGTGACTGGAAACTGCATAATGCAACAGTCACTCTTTCACTTCTGATCCAGCCTCTTTTGCTCAGCCACAGACCTCTGCTGCAAGATACTTCCAGGCAAATAAATTTTAAAAATGGCCAGCGTTGGAGAGATGGCACATGTGGCTTGGAGGTAACTGGAAGTCACATCCTGCATCTTCCTTGGGGCTGATTGCTGGCGGTGGGAGAACTGTCTGCCTTTCTGAGTCTTCAGATTTTGTTTATAACATCCCCCTTGTCTCCTGGGAGCACTCTCACACAGCTCTGCACTGTATCGTGCAAGAGCCAGGACCATATTATAAAAAGGAGAATATCCCTATCACAAATGGGATGCCAACTCTGAGCAGTTGCATGGTGTGTTTCTGCCAAGCCACTCTCATGTGGTAAATGGTTGGTACTGTGCTATGTGAAAGCTGCTGGGCAGAGAAGCGTGCTGCAATGAAAGGTAGCTTCAGCAGAGACGTTCCCCACCCTGCCTCTGCTGGCTGCTGACGGAGGCTGTGGGACCACTGAGATGTTACCAGAGAGCACAAGGCCATTCAGTGGTCCTCTGAGTTGTGTGGGAGCTGTGATTCCTGGCAGTGTGCGAAATCAAGGAGCAGATTTCCCCTTCTGATGCCTGGTGTCATGCAGAGAGATGTTTGTGTCTGCAATTCCTGGTGTGCCCGAAAGGGCAGACAATGAAGGTGGCAGGCAGGCACGGCGCAGGGCTGTTGGCCTGATTTCTCCTTGAGAATATGTGCAGAATATCTACCCTATTTACTACTTTATGTGTGAATTACATCCTGCCGAAGGCTGATATTTGCTTAACTAACCTACCTCTTCCATGTCTTGACCTTCCACTCTTACCAATGTGGAAAGGGTTTGCTTTTGCCTGCTCAGAGCCTCCTGAGCACATGTAATGTCTTGAGCACATAATTATATTGAGCTAATTACTCTGATACTTAGCCCCTTTCACCTTACTGTGCTCTCAGTCAGGCACAGTTCTTGAACCAAATTTGTGGGGATACAGTTCTGCTGAAGTTTTTGTTTTCTGGAGCAGGTTTGAGCAGAGAAAAGGTAGGGAGGGAAGAGATAGTGTTGTCTAATGCCTACATTAGAAACAATATCAGGAGAAAAAGTGCTTGTGATCAGTTCTCACATGAGCATGAGCTTCTCTAATCAGATAAGTTGAGATGGATGCTTTGTGAGCTGCATCTGGGTCATGCAAAGGAGCAGCGACCCACACCTTTTCCATTTCCTATGCAACACTCATGTTCCTGCCCTTGAGCTTGCCCAGTTTCACAGGTAAGCAGGAACGGGCTTACTCACTAGGCAGATGAAAAGACTTCTAAGAAATATGTGGGTGCTCTAGTAGATAGTGTTGTACTTCATGAAGCAGGCCCTTCCCTTTGAGTCAGCCCATGCTTTGGCGATCTATCCTTTACAGGCAGGTGTTTGGGTTTTTGTTTTTTTCCTTTGGGCTAAATTACAAAAAACCGTGAAGGATTTCTCAAGGCTCCAGTTAAATTGCAGTTTTTGCCATTCCAATCTGCTGTTCCATCTCTGTAGGCAAAACCAACTGCATTTTCCCTGCCATTCCTTCTGTGCTGTGAAATAGCTGTCATGCTCTTCCCCAGAGTTAGCTGCATTGTTGCGGGGGAAGAAATGTTTTTTCTGTCCATGCATGAAAGCGAATAGATCAATCTCTTGAGATGAAGAGGCAGTTATTTTGTCCTAAAGAGTGGGAAGTGGATGGAGAAAACAGAGAGGAGTCTACAGTGAGCTACAGCTTAAGAATCAGGGCACTATATTTATTCCTTGCAGAGCCAAAAGAGAGGAGTCCCACAATTTTTCTTCTCCTAGGTCAGGAACACAGGAGTGACACCACAGTAACTCACTTCTTCCCTCTTGAGAGATGGCTGTAAAGGCAGTGGTTTTAACTTATCGTATTTAATAAGGAGGTGAGAGACAATAAAGAAACAAAATGAAACTTCTGCCCACAACATAGCAGGAAGGGGGGAGAGGTTAGACAGAAGTCCAAATGCCAAGACTGAAAAGTGGAAAGCAGAAGTGTACTGCTCCTTACTCCACAGAGCTGGCCCTGAACATGATGGATGCACTCTCTCTTTGGCTACCTACAGCTAGCATCTCTCCCATTAAAGTCTTCCGCCATGGCAAAAAATCTCGGCTCATTGCATTGCAACGCAGACTTGCTGGCACTAGGAAGGAGAAACAAAAGTAGGCTTGGCTCAGGGATGAGATAGCCCTGCAGGGTTTAGTCCTTCGGGACCTGTTTTGTATGCTTTAATACTTCCATCATCAGTTTGCAGGCCCTTGCTCAAAAGGATGCTTATGCAGGAGCACTCACCAGGGCACGGAAGCAATGCACAGGAAAGGGCTCTTTGAGCCTTAAGAGCTATTTACTGGTTAAGAAGGCAGTTAAAGAGCAGAGAGTGGAAAATGCTGGGAATGCTGTTAAGGCAGCTACTTGCTTTTCCATTGCTCTATAAACTTTTGTAAAGATGTGATATAGGTGTTAGCCACACTGCCTACAGCAAAAGAGGCCAAGTTCTTGTTTGTGCTGAGGCTGACTGGAGGTCTGTGCAAGTTTCTGCTCTCCAGTGCTGTGTGCTCGAGGGCAGAACAGCTGATCTGTAGCCCCAGGATGCTAATTAAGAACTAGGAGGATGGTTTCAGTGAGGTATGTGCCTTTCCTTCTCTTTGGGAGAGTGTCTTCTCTGTTCTTTGTTAAGTTGGAAAGAAGAAAGCAGGGAGGGCCAAAAAAAGGAGGTGAGCAAAGGAAAAATCCTCTCTTGCAGGAAAAATGCTCTCTCACAGTCTGGTGAGAATAACACACGGTGCTCTAGTTACTGGGGGCACGGGTGAAGGGAGCTAGTGAGGATGCCAGAAAAAGAGTGCAGCAGGCGTCATTGCATGGTGGTGATCTACTTTTAAGTGATACCAGAAAAACCTATTAAATATATAACCTCAGCGCCCAGAAAAAATGTGTTAAGAGGTTTATTCGTGTAGGAAAAGCTTCATCTTATAAATATAGATAAGGGCTTCTTTTTTTTTTTTTTCTTCTTCTTTTGGATTTCCTATCCAGAAAATGTATTTGAACTGTAATTTCCCTTCTGGGAAGCTCTACTAGTTATGCTGCTTTCTGTCTGGCAGGACTACAAGGTCCTGGCTGCAAATGGGATAGCTCAGTGTGATCCTTTGTAATGTGTATCCCACTGCACCCTGTTCCAATACCCATCTTGCAAAACTTTACGTGTGTGTTGCCCTGCAAGAGGGTTGGTAGCTTCACCAAGCAGATGCAGGACTGCTGGGTGCTGAAGGTGAAGGATATCTGTTGTTCCTTTCAGGATATACTTGCTGCAAGGCTGCTGCCAACTGACCTGCAAGGGAAGGAAAGATACACCAAATATTGAGCTGCAGATCCCACTCCTAGTTTTCCTTTCTCTCTCTCAACATAGGCACTTCCATTTCAGGCCCTACAGAACGCCTCCTGTGGAAATATTGTTGTAGAGATTAAGTAAAACTGCTGTCCTTCAGATTGTCACCTTGGTTCCTCAAGAACTCTCTTGCCTCTTTGAGAGGGCAGAACTGGATCTGTCTGAGGTCCTCATTTGCCAACAAAAGCCCAAACACTACTTTATGCTGAACACGTCAACCTGCGTCTCATCTTTACATCCATCTTCTTCAGTCCAAATTAAAATTTAACTCTCTTTATGGATGACTGTCAAAAGCTCAAGCTCAGCACTCATAGCACCAGACTATTCTTGCACACAGTCCTCCCCACTGATGCCTTTCATGATCTCCCCACACCACATCATATGACCTGCACTCAGGGCCGCCATGCACCAGGTCCTTCCATCCCAGCTGCCCTGCTGTCTCCCCACCCACACAACTTTGTCTTGTATGATGCTGCTGATGTGTAGGCTTTCCTAGCCTTCTGTACACTGAACCACTCATCCAAATTCTTGACATCTCATAACCGCCAGTGACCTTTCCTCTGTCCTTGACAGGGGAACTCTGAAGACACCCCTCAGGATGATGCTGGACTGGGTTGTCCCCCTTGTGCTGGGCTTTTTTGGCTTCCTGTAGTTTGCCTTAACTTTCCACACCTTCACAGCTCTTCAGCTGTTCCTGGGCTGCCCTTTTCCAAATGACTTTGGAGGCGTGGAAGCCTGTGCCAGACTCCCCTTCATGGTTCTTTAGAAAAACGTTGCTGGTTTGAACCTGTATGACCGCTCTTGGCAGTGAGGAAGCTGCTGTGGACATCCGCAATACTCTGTTGTCATCCCTTGCAACATCTCAGGTTCCTGCCATGTGTGTCTACAAACAAGTAAACTAAATAACTGCAAATGTAGACACTCTCGTGGCTTAATCACGATGACTAACAGTGCCTCATGGCTTCTTTATGCTTCTCTATCCACATCCATCTGCTGTTACTTTGCTTATCGATTGATAACTGTGAATCAGGGCATTTCCTCTTCCCTTCTCTGCCCCGCCTGCACGGAGGCCTCAGAGCTCCTAGGGGCTATGACAGCTTCCCAAATCATTCCATTCTGCAGAGACAGGGCAACTCATGTCCTGCTAGTACAAGAAAGCACTAGTACTCTTATGAATATTAAGGACCATGCCATCATTGCTAGTTGTGAAATAACACGATGACACCATGTTTGCATTATAATTCTGTTGTATTTGACTGCTGAGGTGAAAGCGGAGCTAGCTTATAACTAGATTGCGAAACTCCTGCCTTACTCCTTCTCAGGTGCTGTCACTGGCCTGTGACACACTTGCAAAAATCCCATTTTGCCATTTTTCTACCAGAGTGGTTTGGGTAATTTTTCTGATTGTTTTTTCTCCTGGGAGTATGATGATATCAAATCTGGTCTTTTTTTGGCTTTGTTGAGACCTGTGAGATGAGGACTGTCTCTTCATCCATGCAGCCCAGTCCAGTTGCTAGTACAAGTACTGGAAGCTCTTCTGGCAGCAATGCTTGCCAGAAAATTCTGAAATGCTACTGTGAGCATTACTTTTTCCTACTGGAGTGAAAACCAGGATAAAGAGGAGTGCAGTAGCTAGCTAATTATCCTAAAGCAAGCCAGGAGGAAAGCTGAGGTTAGGGATTAGGGGTCAGGCTGACCTCTTTCCTGCTTCTATAGCCATTTCTTTTGTCCCTCCCTTTGGATATGAGCTGGTGCTGGTAAAAAATCAGCAGATGACATGGCTTCCTCAGCTTGGGCTGCCCATTGCAGCATTAGCTCCAGCCTGAAACTTCTGTCTGCAGAGGAATTCAAACAGTGCTTGAAAGAAAACAAAGCAGAGCAAACAGCTCTTCTTGAAAAGCAGCTGGTGAACTTCACTGGCTCCAGCCAGAAGCCTTTTTAGGGCAAGTGACAGTTCTCCTTCTGCCCTGGGGAAGAAGGCTCTGCTAGAGTTTATCTGTCAAGGGAGGTTAGCAAGGGAATCTGGCATGTGTTTTACTGGAGCAACGTTTCAGGTTGTCGGTTTGCAGCCCTGCTCTAAATCCCATGTCCATGTGGGCAGGATGATCTGAATGGCTCTGGTGCTCCAGAGGAAGACCTGTCCACACCGGCTAGCCAGGGTGATTCATCTGATAGCGATTCAAAGTCAGTATCTCTTGTGTGTTAGTGAGGGGCCAAAACCAAGTCCTCCCTTGGGGGAGCCCACCACCTCAGCTCTCTCCATGCCATGAGGAAGTGCAGTGAAGACTATGCTGGCTGTTGACATTTCATGGGCATGTCACTGGCAGCCTCGGCCAAGAGGGCTGAGGAAGCCCTGGAAAAAGATGACCCCTTTGCCTCCTCCAGGCATGATGCCTCTGGGTGATACAAGATACTGTCAGGTGGGCAACATGGAAAGTGGTGAACCAAGGTCACCTCTGCACCACACTGAAACCAGTGGCTTTGTCCCCAACACAATTATTCATTTGCACTGAATGTAAGTGGGTGGTGGTAAAGAGCAGGAGGAGAAAAGTATTCCTGGTTCTCCGGATAGGGCTTTGGACTCCATTTTTTTCTGAGCTTTACGTTTGCTTTTCCATCTGCAGTCCTGCCTGCTCTACTGTAGTAAGGGCTGTGTGGGGATGCTTAGGCAAACACCTACCTATAGTTCACTATAAGGAGAAAGGGTATTGCTGGCTCTGCCAAGGTGCAAATCTAAAATACCTGGCTGCAGCACTAATGCACAAAACCTGTTGTCTTCCTCGGGAGACACTAGGAGCTGAAAAGTTGGAGGTGATGAGTCATTTGCAGTGTAGTAGAGAAGCTATTGCTTGCCTGCTTGTGTTGCAGGCAGGTATTTGTCTGCCTGTGCCGGGTGCTTTCAGTTCAGGCTGCAAGTGGACAGTAAAGCTTGCTGTGTTTTTGTGCTCCTTGGGGTGGGCAAGGAAACACTGAGAGAGAAAGAGAACAAGTCAGCAGAGGCAACAACAAGGGCAGCAAATCTCATCATTTAACATTCAGGAATGTTGGTAGAAGGTGAGCCTCCTGGGCTTTAAGTCCTGCTGTCATGAATGCTTTAGGGTTTATATAACGATTCTTACATGTAAAATGCAAAAACAATCCTGGGAGTGAGACCATGGTGTCCTGGCTCCCTCCTAGATGAATCCCAAATTATTTGCTTATTACATAAAGGTGACCAACGCCCACAGTAACATGTAAGCAGAACTGCTGCTATAATATCAGCTGTTATCTTCCTGTCAGGCCAATATTGAAAGAGGTATGAACTGGTTTCAATCACAGAAATCAAAGTGTGGACTCTGAAGCCTAGTGATCACATACTTCTTCCAGAGTACCAATCAAAGTGCTTATCATAGCTAACTGGATGAAAGAAATGTTTTAAGATAAATGACAGCAGCTGAGAGACTGCCTTCTTTTGTTTTTTGTACAGTTGCCCAGGACTGTTTAGAAAGAATTCAGACACACCCGAAGAGTCTCGTATTGTTAGATTGGGCTAGGAAACATAATTTCTTCCCTCAAAATGATTCTGTGGAAGAAATGTGAAATGTAACCAGGAGCTCAAAGTCTTGTAGGATGGGATGCTAAAAATGTGTTTGGTTTTTCCTCTTTTTTTTTTGCTGGTTGCCATCAAGAGAAGTTAATGGAAATGCCCATTTGCTCATCTTTCTATGTCACTTTTCTTCCCTGGGGCATGGAGAAAAGAAAACAAAGCTCCACCAGTAACCACGAGGCTTGGAGTCAACCTTTTATTCACTTGCCTTATTCTGGCACACACTTGAAGCATGGGGAGCTCTGAATTAACCGGCAAAACATCACAAAATTGGTATTTGAGCTTGATTTCAGTAGGTAGGATTAGAAAACAGAAAAACAATGTGTTCGTTCCTGTGTATACTTCAGACAGAGCCTACAGGAGCTTGGAAGGTTCCAGCAGCAGGTGCAGGTCTGGCTGGCCGCAGAGCTGAGCCTACAGCAGCTTGCCAAGGAGTACCTGCAGCCCTGCCTGTGTCATCCGTGCTTAATGAGCCCAGTCCTCTTGGCACCGAAGGGCTCTCTATCCCTGTAATTTGTGCGTGTCCATGTCAAGACCAAGACATTTTACCACTGCAGTGTAGAGGAGAAGTCTTACGGACAGCTTTATGCCTGCCCTTAGCAGATGAAAGATACAACAGCTGTACTCCCCAAAACATGACATTTGGGAATTAAGTCAGGAACAAATGAAGCATTGCATTATTCTAACTCTTTGCTCCCCAAATTGCACTGCCACCCTAGCTCTGTCTGGAGGGGACCTGCAGGAGGACTTACACAACTCTCTAGCATGGGTTTGAAAGCAGAGATGATTTTCAGCCCAGCCCTGTGGCACCAGCCTTCTCCCCAACACTGGCTTTGCCCAGCCAGGGAGTGATATGGCAGAGGTGCTGGAAAAGGTGGGAGAACTGCAGATATTCAGTCAGGTAGCTGCCTTGCCTCTGGCCTCCTTCATCTTCAGGAAACCTCTTTCTCTCTGCATATACTTCAAAGTTTGAAACTGATGCATATTTCTCAGCGAGATGTTTCCCTAATGTCATTTCCCGAGCTGGTAGTGTAATGTTTTTCCTCGCAGATAGATCATAACCTCAGGCGGAGGGCAACTTCAGAAATGGAGATGTTTATGAAAAAATTGGCATACTCTTCTGTCAAGCAACAGTTAAAAGAAAATCTGCAAAGGGATTAGCCGCCATACACTCTGGGGCGTGATGACAGATGTCCTGAAAATCTGGAAATGTGTCGATCTATCTTTATACAGGGTCGGGTTGGTTTTTTTTTTTCCTCCCTCCTTCTCCTTCTCCTCATCTCAGGGCACACAAATGGGAATTCCTTTGCATCCACAGGGTTGCCTAGGAACTGCTTCGGTGCCATCCACTGCCTGGCATACTGGTCCTGGGGTGCAATCTAGACTAATCTAGACTCAAAACCTCAATATATTTACAGATGCCATCTTCCCTGCAATGGTAGCACTGCTGCTTTGTGCCAGGGCAGTTAGGAGTTTCTCTTTGTTCCAACTGCAACGTCTCAGCTTATTTTAAAGGAGCTTAAATGTTGCCCATTAAATATAAACATCTTCTTTTTCCTCTGGGTGAAACTGATGTTCAAAACTTTGCAGTGTAAATAAGGTCTGGAGAAAATGTTTTAAGCACTGTTGCAGTCAAACTAAATCATTCTGGCCATTCATCTCTGCTTTAGCCCAGAGCCCAAGGTGTGTTTCCTTTCCTTTTCACAGTGTGATAGAGGAGCTTTAATCTGATTGTGACCTTTCCCTAAGCACATCTTCAGGCTTGGAGTAGCCAGAAGACTCTGAGTTCTGCGGATTGTGTTGCATGATCTTGGGCAAAACACATAGGAATTTTTTAAAGTGCTTTCTGCTTCTGGATGGTTTGATACTGATTGCTCTATCTGAAATGCTCAAGTGACCTCTGAGAGGAGGGAGATGTAGATGCCCACCCCCCACCCTCTCCAAGCAATAGTGTTTTAAACTGTACTCCAGCTCTGGCCAGTCACTGCATTCAGGGAGACAGTCACTCCTGCAGCTGTAGTTAAATCTACCCCTCTTCCTCCCCCCTCAACCCCCGTATCAGTTTTCCTCCTGTACATGAAGGAAATCACTCCTCCTGAGTGAAAATAAGACAAGAGCCTGCCTTGCTTGATTGTGCCTAGTCCCCTTTTTGCTATACTCCATTACCACTAGCCACACAGGTTGTAACCTGCTTCAAAATCTAAAGGATGCAAATCTATCTTGTCTGCTTTGCCCTCTCCCCTGCCTGCAGACCAGAGGAGTGGGGTGAATACCCACTGGGTCCTGTCCTTGAGGATGTGAGGTGTTTTGTCCCGAAGACCAACATTCTTATAACATGCAAGCATTGCGTTTCTGCCAAACCTCTTTTCTTCAAAGGTCAGACAATAACACTTCATCCCTGGGTCATGGGAAGCCTGTGCACATTTGTGCTTGTGTGTATCCAGAGTCTGGCTGTTGATGTCACTTTGCTTCCCTGGGGCAAAGGATGCAGCTTTTGATCGCAGCTGTGGTATTACAGTGGCCTCTGGCAGCCCAGAGGTTTGGGAGACATCTACTCTGATGGTCCTTGGCCACGCAGCAGCCTTACCGTCTCGCCTCTCCGGCTGCGGGCACCTACCTGTTAGTTGTGCTTCTTCTGCTAAAAAAGGCAGCACCTATGGCCTGGTACAAGCAGGGAGCAGCTCGGCAAATGGCAGCATGTGGGATTAGTTCCCCTTTGCCCAGAGAGAGGGCTACCACTGTCCGGCCTCTACCTCTGCCTGCCGAGGCGATCAATGCAGCAGCAAGCCCGAGCAGACCGCTGGCAGCCACCGAGCAACAAGAAAGACAGTGGTGTGGGTTGTGACCTAATGTGTATATCATCAGCATCGCTTGAGTCATGCCGATCTGCCTCCAGCTATTACAGCGATCCCGCTGTCAAAGAGCAACCACATGGCCTGACCAAAATGAGCCGGCTGCTGCTGAGGATGGCGCTCCTGAATGACTCAGATGTGCTGGGAATACAAGGCAGCTCAGATCTGTCTTCCTGGAGAGCTGCTTCACAGTAACCTTGTGCTTGAAATGATTTTGTCTTTGAGGAGACTGTGGCATTCGTTCCCATTCAGATGTGTAAGTAAACCATGTGGACAGACAGATGTCCACAGGGAGCTGGAGACCCGCTACGGGAGCTCAAAATGCCAGAGCCAAGCCTGAGGGAGGCCTGGCTGCTTCCCTAGGCTTGAGAAAGCTGCTGTGCCCGAGCCTCATTTTCCCCACTGTTGCAGGGGCAGGGCTGATAGTTTTCCTCCAAACACCAGAGAGTGTTTGTGAAGTCCTCTGAAGAAGGGCGCTCTCAACAAGGGCAAGCTATTTTTATTATTGGGGTCAGGGAGAAGAATACACGCAAAGGTGATGAAGTTTTTGAAACATAGGTTCCCATTAATAGTCTTTAGCACACACAGTTCTTAATATAATCTAATTTGACTGGAATTGGATTAATCTTATAATGCTATAATGTAATTTCCATGGTCTTTTTATATTTTTTTATTGTTACTATGCATTAATGCAATACCCTGCAAGAGCTCTGAGAGGAGGATGTGAATGTTTAGTGAATCTCTGATAACATTTTTGCAGGGTGTTTTTATGCTCCCGTTAGGCTAGTACACCATAAAGTCACGCTGTGGCTGGAAATAGCAAGAATACACCGAAATTCATCTTGAATTACCTTGTGACAGGCTCCACTGGTGAAAGCAATGTGTTGAGAGCCAAGAAACCAGGGGTCTGTCCCCAGCTTGTTCCCGACCTGCAGTGGGAACTTAACTGAAGGGTGCCACTGTTTTCCTCCCCATCTCTTCATCTGGAGATGGAAACAATGTGTCCATATAGGAAGGTACTGGGTCCATGGTCTATATTCCTTGCTATCATGTAAGTTTTCTTGTATCATGGAGCTATAATGCTTCCTTTTTGAGTCTATTCTGAACAAAACCAAAAAAGGTGCTTTTTCCTGGTTGTGCCCTGTATGGTTTTTTGTCTTTTTATTTCTTTTGCTATTATTTATTCTCTAGTTATACGTCTTCTGAATCATTAAATGATCTTTATCCTGCATTTAAAGATGCTGGAAGTTACTTCAAAGTAGCCCCACAGTGCTTGCTCTGAGTACTCACAGGCTTGTCTCTAAGATCTTCTGATAGGAGACTGCACGTGACAAATGTTGAGCGAGCTGAGTGATATTACACTGGATGACGTTTCAGCCCTCAAATCACCTGAGAGAAAAGGCAAATAGACTAGTATTTTCTATCAGCACTTATCATCACCTCTGTTCCTTTTCCAAGTCTCACTTGAAGGCAGTCTTGATGTAATTAAAGCTTAAGGGCCAAAGCGTGAGTTTCATTTTTAGTGCAAACACAATGCTAACCCTTTCTCTCCCACACATCTCTGGCTATTCTGTTCTTTGGCTCCACCGTTCAGAGACCATGACAAAGCTGCAAATTAAACCTCCCACTCTGAAAACGGCACGGCTTAACATTATTAGCCCTCAGAAACAGAATTTACTGGGTCACGGAAAGCTGGCTATTAAAGCATCTGTCATGATGGCCACATTGGGAAGCCACCCTGCATGGCAATACAGCCAGCTTTTGATTTCTGCTGGGTACATCTTCTAAGGACTTGGCATCTTCGATTAGACAGCTTGCGATTGTGCAAGTTTCTGCCTTTCTGTGGCACAGAAGTGTTGAGTTCCTGCATTTGCAGCACCAGGGCTCTGTAGGTAGAAGGATCTCCTGCAAAGGGCTCTTTCAGGATTGGAGCACTAGGAGGGTACCTCATTCTGCTGTTGCTGTCACTCCTGGCCCCTTTCCTTATTTCTGTGAGCAAACAAGCAGCTGAGGGGTTTGTTTCGAAGACGTTTGAACATCCATGCCCTCGAGAAGGGCTTTCTCATTCATCTTTGATTTACAAACAACTTAAAACCTAGTCCCCGGTGTTGCCATATTTACACATTTCAGCGTTTTCTGGGTGTACTTTTGATGCATTTCTGCCGTTGATACACTGTACTATTGATTGTCTGGGCAGCATCCCAAGTGCAGCGGTGCCTGCACACGCGGAAGGCTCACATCTGGCAATCTGGCATTAACATCAGCCCTGGAATCGGGGCTCGGCGCAGCGGGACGGTCACGAGTTGGTCAGAACTTGGAAAGCCCGGCTGTTACTTTTGGTTTGCACGGGAACAAAAGGGAGCATTTATGCCACTTCAACAAGGAGCTGGGTTTCCGAGGAGAGCCCGAGGACTCCTTTTCTTTTCTTTTTTTTTTTTTTTGTTTTTTTTTTTTTCTTTGGAGGGGGTCGTGTTGCCCTTAAAACAAAGGAACTCGCTTTCTCCCTGCGCTCTTTTCCGACCCTGGCTTCACCCCCGGTCTCGCGGCCCCCAGCCGCACCGTTCCCAAAGCCGCGGTCCGCGGCGCCCCCCGCCCGACCGGCAGCATCCATACACCGGAGCCGCGGCCGCGCCGCTCGCTCTGCCCGGCGGCCGGGGGCTGCCCGCCTCCCTCGCCCGCCGCGGGGG
>WBNH01009080.1:138887-193498 GCA_013401255.1 Urocolius indicus
CGCCTGCCCCCGGAGCCGGCGCCCCGCGGCGCCCCGCGGCGGGAGGTAAGGGCGGCCGCCGCCCCGCGCCCCGGCAGCCATGCGGACCCTGCGGCCGCAGCTGGCCTCCCTGCTCCTGCTCGGTAAGTGCCGGGGGACGCCGCGATCGGGGCGGGACGGGACGGGACGGGACGGGACCCCCGGCGAGTGCCTTCCCTTGCAGGGCTTCCGGGAGGGACACCTTTGCCGAGGATACCTAGCGCCTTCCCTCAGGAGTTGTCACAGCCCGCGCCCTTCCTGTGGTCGGAGGGAGGAGGGGGAGCTTAATATATATATATGTATATATATATATATGTAAATAAAAGAAATAGGGGTTCCGTCCCCGCCTGCCATGCCTCGCTGACCGACCTGGGCGAGCCTCGGGGCGCGGCGCGGAGTTCGGCCGAGGCGTGGGAGCGGAGGGGACGGGCAGGGCACGGCACGGCACGGCACGGCTGATGTCCGGGCTTCGGACATCAGCTCGAGGCGGCAAGCCGCGGGGCAGGGGCTGCTTCGTGCCGGGCTCACAGGGGACGCCTCGGAGAGGAATCGTAAGGATAGGGAGTTACGGGTCTGTGTTGAGCTTGCACAATGAAAGCAGGGAAAACGCCTGGGGGAAGACAGGCTGGAGAAACAAAGTCCTCTTCTTGGCTCTCGAAGAGTGCGTTGAAATGTAGAGGGAAGGCAATCCCTGCTGTCGTAAAATGCAGTTTGATTGCCTTGTGCTGTTTCTCCAAACTCCTCCTGTGGTCCCTGCTCTTTCTGCCTGCGGTTTGTACCCTGTGAACCGTTATTGTCCCATCCCACAACTGCCTGCCCAGTGAATGACTGTACGCTGTTCTGTAAAGCCCTTTGGGACCCCACTGTTAGATAAGATGCTGCAGCAATGCAAGATCCCTTCTTAACAAATTTGGGAAAAGCAGAACAGAAGACAATTGAAATGCCTCTGACGTTTTTGTGGCAGCTCACGTGTCTGGCTTAGTACTGATGAGTTGATAGGAACGGTTGTGGAAAATACAGTACGGCACCCTCACGCTCCTTTCTGCCTGTGTATGTACAGAGCGACCTCTGAGTTGTTTTGATTGCCCTTTTCACTGCAAAGATTTTCCGCTGGCATTAATGCTGTTTTGAGGGAAGAAGCAGCAAGGCTGGCAATTTTGCTGTCTTGAGAATTGTCACATACCTACTCTACCAATTTGGAGACACCACCTTTACTTCAGTGGCATTCTGTAATTTGTGTGCATGTGTGGTTCTACGTGCTCTCTGTCTTTTAGGAAAGAGAGAGATGACTTTCTGAAATGGTTTTGGAGAGGGTTCAAACTTCCCTTAACCAGTAGCTTCCTTGCTAGGGGTTCCCTGAAAAAAAAAAATCCATCTCAAAGCTAAGTTTAACCAGGGTGACTTTTCTCTGCGAGTACAGGCAGTCTGTCGTAGCCCTCAAGCTGGGTGTAGACGCACAGCAACTGCTTGCTGCTTTGGCTTCGCACACTCCGTCTCTCCAGTTGAGGAACAATAACACCATTCTGGATTAAGTCTTCCTAATATGGAGCGAGCGAGCGAGCGGTCGGTTGCCCGCGCGCCGCGCTGTGCCGCTCCGCTCCGGAGCGCGCCCGACGGATGCAGCGGCGTAGCAGCAGAGGGCATTGTCTTTCCGAAGGCTTCCCGCGGCGATACAGAAATGGGACCTGCCAGGCCTGTGCTTTACACCCCGTCTCCCTCGGGCTGACATTCTGCTTGCAGAAACCTGCTTTCTGGGCTTGACCTAAAACTGGCTCTGACCTGCTTTCTCCCTCCCCAGGGGGCTCAGCTGTGAGGTGTCTTCTGTCACCTGCAGGATCAGTTGCTTTTCAGTGGTCCCCAAATCCCTTGGACGTATCTAGTTTGTAAAAACATTGTGCTGCCCTCCTCGTGTTAAATGCAAGGCTGGTTTTAACGGCAGGAAGCACACCACGTGCGTGCCTGGAGTTAGTTTTGTTTCGGTGTTTTTCACCTGTTTTTCTTTAGACAGTTGGTCTTCATTTGCCCAGCTGCCTAGGCAAACAAAACCAGGGACGTTTGGCTGCGACTCAAAGCCTTGAGTTGCACAGAAGTGTTGTAAAACAGAGGCATCATTTGACCCAGGGGAAGAGACTGGAGTAAAAAACCCTGACTTTGTAACATAAATCTCTGGCTGACTAAGAAAGGACCACTGCTTTCCAATCTCTGTTGTAATGCTAGAATATATGAATGAGGTACTATGAGTTGAACATGCAGAAAAAGAAATACAGCTCAATTCCTCCTTCTCCTTTTGTAAACTCATTAGAATCGATGAAGGAGGGGTTGTGGTTACCGGAAGGGCTGGTTCATGATTTGATATAATATATCGGGCATTAACTAGCTGCGAGAATCAAAGTAACTGCAAAACCAGGGTTTGGAAACCCACATCTGGCATGTGGGTGTAACATTTGTAGATCTCTGCTGTTTTTTCCCCTCTTGCTGCAGTGTTTGTTACAAGGTTCTTTAAACAAGTGGCACTTCATCACAGCAAGTACAAAATGGGAAAATGGAGCAAGTGCTGTAAATAATCCTCATGCAGCGATGAGACCATTAATACTTGTGCCAGCCAGTGCTAATCCTATGTGTAGTTGCAAGATTTACCTTCTTTTTTTGCGAGGATGCAGAGTCTGATACTCCTCATATTTATAGTGTAATATATAGGAAACACAATAGGCTTCTGGGGAATGCTGAATTCATTCATGTCAGTGCCTGGTTTATGAATAGTTCTGCTTTTGAGTCTCCTGCAGTCTCCAGAATACCACCTGTGAATGCAATTTACAGCTCTTTGTGTTCAAACATTGCATATGTATATATGTACATAGACTCATTACCCTCTTCCTCTTTCTATTCATGCATAGTAATTGGTGATTTATTTGCGACTCCTAGAGTGGAGTAAAGCCTGTGCAAGGTCTTGAAACTGCAACTCACTTGTAAATGGCATGTTGAAGTGAAATAATGATGCAGAGGCCACTCTTGGAGACAGAAGGGATGCTATTAAAGGCCTGTCTCTCAGAGGGGAAGGGGGTGCTGCCTGGAAAGCAGCAGTGTGCAGTTGACTGCTGCTCAAGAGTTCCACTGCTGCACGCACCCTCCTGCTCTTCCGCTGCCTGCCCAGGCGCAGAGTTTGAGGAGGTCAGTGACTGACACACAAGCCTAGATGCGACAGAGCTGAAAGCTGCTTCGGAAAACAGACAGCAAAAACGGCAGAGTGGGTGTTTGCACACACAAGGGTTGGGGTTGTTTTTGTTTACCAAAGCTAGCAGCCCACGGATGTTGCTGGCACCTCATCTGCTCCTCGATGCATTGTTAGCAACAGTGGCCAAGATCGTGCTTTTTCCATCTGCGTCTGCCCTGAGCCCTCTGCTGTGAGCTCCATTTTGCAAGATGATTGGGTCACCCTCACCACTGTGTTTCCTGCCTCTAGATCACCACAGATTGAGGTATGGCACCTGGACTGATCTTGAGTGTGCAGGAGTAGGCTGTGACTCTGCTGCTTTTTGGGGAACATGTTGGATGGACTCCTTGCAGATGGCCCTGGCTGATCCCTCATTTCTGCACGCAGTTCAGACAGCTCTCTGGGTTTCCCAACTGTGGTGAGAGGCTGCCGTGGCTGTCGATGCCAGGCTTGCAGGCACCACTCTTATGCATCCCTAAATGTGTGTCTTCACAGAGAGACTCAGTCCCTTGAGTCTTGGCCAGACTGTCTGACATCCTCAGGCTCCTGCAAATCCTGTTTATTTACAGAGAAGGTTTTGGTTTATGCGAATTGTCATCTTTTAGTTGACCTTCCGTCAAGTTAGATGTCTTTATTAAAGCAGTTTTTATTGTAAATCGAATGTGTACTTGGAACACTTTTACCAGACCCATTATATAAAGTGAAAGGCAGAATAAACAACACTGCAGACCACAAGGAGTGGGGCAGGAGACAGAGGATGATCATAGGGAGAGCATCGTTTCTGTGTTGGGAGGCTTATTGAATTTTTTTGAGCAGGAAACTGCCTTTAAAAAAAAAAATCTTATAAAGTTCTTCCTTTTGGTCTCTCATTTTTTTCTTACCTCTGCAAAATCAGTTGTGGAGTCAGCCATTGACCTCAAAGCTTATGCAGTCCAGTATGAAGCCAGAGGTGCTTTAGTTGGTTTAACTCAGATTGGCACTTAGAGTGCCACAGCCTTCTGAAAGAGTGCTTCTTGCTGCCTGGTTAACGATCTGCAAACCCTGTCCAGAAACTTAGAGCACCAGGAAGATAGATTGAAAGAAAGGGGGAAGCTTTTCAAGCACAATTTGATTTTTTTTCTTGTTGCTAGGGTTCCTTTGCTTGTGATTTTGCTTGTCTACTGGTATCAAGGATGTTTAGGCCCTCCAACCAGAGTCTGGAAAACTGCAGTATTGTGATTTGCCTCTGGCTTTTAAGTTGTTAAATGCTCCTTAATGATAACCTGCTAAATTGGTTTTGACTCAATTTTTATATAGGGATCTCTCTCCTAGTCATAGAAAATCCTCTCAAGGAATAGTTCTCTGGTTAAATGTTTGGAGACATTTAGCATCTGTTTCTTATTAGCTACGGAGAGGTTAAAATGGAGCCTTTCCTGATGAAGTACGGTTTGATCAAATTGCAAGGCAAAGAAATTGAGTCTGCAGCTGCCTTTGGTGGGTCTAGGTTGTCTACATGCATATATGTCATTTCCAGCTCTAACCTGTTGCTTGCCCTCTCTCCGTCAGCATACTAAGAATGTGTTTCCAGTGATGTGTGTTAGTAAGCATTTTGTTGCGAGGAGGTTTAATTAGCAAATCGCAATGAGATCAGAGGAAATCTTCCCTTTCTAGTTGCTGCCAAAGTCACATTTCAGTGTGACAATGCCCAGGACACGCAACCAGTTGCTCAGCTCTGCTGAATGAGTGAGGTGAGTGTCCAGTGTTTGACTGTAGCCACTCTCTTAAGTGGTACTGGCTTCTAACAAAGACTGCCCGATTTGCCTTGTGTAGTGTTTAATCTGCAATTTCTGGCTGAAGCCACTGCCAGTACTCCCCTATGGCTCTTTCTGGGCTGCTGGTGGTTCCTTGGTGTATCTAGGTGCATATTCTGGTGTTGTTGAGTCCACAGGGAGGGAAGAGACGTGGAGGAGTGAGGAAAAGGTGAGCCGGAGGAAAACACTTGCAGGAGAAGGAAGACAAAGAACCCAACTGATTAAAAAAAGATGAGAACAGTCTCTGGGGGATAGATTTTTTTCAAATGCTGGGCCTTCCACTGAACCCATAGGTTTTAAAATGTGAAGGACACCCCAGTACAAAAGAAACGTCGATAGTGAGGATCCATCCGTATTTGTTTTCTTGTTCCTGAGCAGTGTTCTTACCACCTCTTCTTGGCTGACTTCTCTTTTTCTAGCAATCCATTGATTCCATTTGGGACAGGAAAAATCACCTAGTTCTTCTCCTGTCTCTTCTGATCTTGGCAGCCGTAAGACTTTGCTAGTCAGGAAGGGCTGAGGCTGCTGTTGAAGTGCAGGAATGAGGAGATTACTGTGCAGTTTCTGCTAAGAAAGCTGGCCCCATCAGGATAGCAGAAACCATCAGGATCCGGAGTGTATGCCACAGAGTGACACGCAGGGCAACTGCACAGCCATTAGCACCGTCCAGTGTTACACTAATGCTGGTGTTACACTAATGCTGGTTGTTTGGTTTGCCCTTTTGGGTTTTGTTTTTCAGGCCCTTGCAAGACAGCTCATCAGGGTCTGACATGGTTGGAGGTGATTTTTATGTACAACTGTTGCAGTGTTTTAACTAGTGGCACAAGTCTGGAATCAGTGTTGTTCACCCAGCAATCCTTACTCCACACACAAAAGCAGATAACTTTGCTTCCCAGCAAATGCGTTCCCTCCTGGAGCTGTTGTGATTACAGGGGAGTAGCAGGCAATGGGTGATGCCTCTGGTTTTTGTGGGGATTTTGTTTTTTGTTCACTTTGGGCTTTGTATGGAAGTTGGTAAGCTTGTTAAAGGGAACTGGGAGCATTGAGTGAGGTAGATGTGTTTTTCTACAGGCTCCATAGTGATAAATATCTATTGTGTTTTTGAGAGGGACTTGGCACTGATGGAAGCTGTTGCATGAAATGGATGGTTTCTGAAGCCTTTAGAGAAATGGAGACTTGAAGATGCGATATTGAGCCCCCCAAAACCAAAAAAGTTTTTATTTGCATCTTGGGGAAAGAAGAGCTCTAATATCTCCTTGCAATGTGGGTATCAAGATTTATCTGCTTAGATAAATTAAGATTTTGATTTCTTGAATGAATACTTCTGTGTCCATTCAGCATCATCACCAAGAACATAAGAATCTGACTTGGGTTCCTCCAGATCTCCATGAAAGTGAGACCCATAGGAGAAGACAGGTGCTTGTTGCTAGAAATCGTCCAGAAGCTCTATAATCTGGAAAAACTGTACTGCTGGAATCTGTCACTTATTAACTCAAGTTATCCAGTACCTAGGATCTAGCCAAAGGGCTGTGGCTGGCTGCCAGGCTGAAATTACCAACCTGGGGGTCAGGCTTTGTTGATTCCTTCTTGATAGCTTTAAATAGGAGCTCCCAACAAGCATGCGTGCCAGCCCTTCTTCTAGTCACGTTTCTTCTTACAGCTATCTAAAGTGTTCAAGGTAATTATAGTACTTAGTAATATTTATTCCCTTCTAAGCAATTATCTGAATGCGTTTATCTCCGGTGTGCTTTCAAAGTACTCTGCCCCTTCTTACCATATCATTTCATCTCCCTGGCTCAGTGCTTTCTACTCCCTCCCTTCTTTCATGATCCTTGGTCCTCAGGTTCCTCCACCTCCTGAATATGCTGTCAAGCTTTGCTTTTCTTTCTTGGAGGTCCTTGTACTCCATCTTCCTACTCTGCTGTCTAATCCCATTATGGAGGAAGGTTGTTTGCTCCACGCAAGGGGATGATTATTTAACTGCCCTGCTAGGTGCTAAGGCGCTTTGCAAAGAAGGACATGGACACCAAGAGAAACTGGGCTGGCATTGTGCCATCTCCCAGCTTTCTGCTGACTGCTTGTGGCCTGCAGACAATATCTTAAGAGCTCCTGCTGAAGGTTTTGACCTTTATGCCTGGAGTGTTATCTGGCACCTACAGCAGGAATCACAGCATGCAAATTCCAGTGCTTTCTTCTGACTTGTGATGTAATTGTAGGCAAGTCATTCTGTCTTTGCTCTAGGCTCCTTGAAGTAGAGAGTGTGGCTTAAAAGGAGTCATGGGAGTGTTTTTTTGGAGGAAAAGTGCAGTATTAGGGCTGAGGTTTGCTTGCTGTTGTTAAGCAAGCAAGTTGCTTTTTTCTTATACTTGTTGGGAGTGTAGCATGGAAGAGACTGTTATGCCCTGATTGATTTCACTCTTGGTATTAGGAGAAGAAAATTGATTTTTGCTTTGAGCTCTGTGGTGTTACTTACCTGCATAAGCTCTCTCATTTTTTCTACACGAATGGGACCAGCCTCTCCTTGCCACCCGTTATACTCATGGGGCATAGTCCACGTGACTGTGACTTGGAGCTGCTGTGATTCATTCCAGCCTTCAGTGTTAGAGCAGCACAGGTAATCTGTGGGTCACTGGCATGTAAGGAGCTGTTACATCTAATCAGTCCCATGCCATGAGCTAGTTGGCAGTTAAATCTAATCCAGAGTGTGTAGCTGCCAAATGCTTTAAGTTGCCAAGCACTTGGTCCTTTCTGCTGTAAATAAGGCAGACTTGAACAAGATCAGCTTCAGGTGCCCTGCCTGCAAACAGGGATCAGAGTTCAGCCTCGGATGCCTGTGTGACAGAGGCACAGAGGTTATCCAGAGTCTGAAGGACTGCAAGGTGGGTGTAAAATCTACCTGCTCATCATCATATGTAGGTATCAAAACACCTTCCTTTTTCTCATCACATGTTGCTCGTTCTCCCACCTCCTTCCCTAGATGTAAGGAGAGATGTGTTCATAGGTGGCCTCTTATGTTCTGCCATTGTGATTAGAGTCTCAAGGGCCCCTCTCTGCATTATTGCATGTGTTTAAGTGTTGCCTGAGATGCCTGGTTTTGTTTTGTTTTTTCCTAGTTTCTGCTGCTATTGCACCACGTCCCCTCCTCTGAGTTTTCCCCTTATGCCTGCAGGGTCCCTCCAAAGCCGTGGATGAACTCCTTTCCCTTCCATAGTGAGAGCTTTCCCATGATATGCTTGGAAATACACCTTCTCCTGCTGCTGAAGGTGGGAGAAGCAAGGCTAAAATCTTGCTTCCACTGCAGCTTCCTTTGCCTTTGTGGGGCAAGTCATGGGAGATCATGCCATTTATCTTTTAAATTGAATAACTTTGCAAAGTAAAAGATGAAGACTGCCGGTTGCTATGCATGCAGAACTGCTGTTGGTTTGCTTTGACTTGGGTGCTCCCAGGGTGCTTGGCAGGGGACTCTCATTACACTGTGACCATCATGCAGTGGTTATTCATATTTGTGCCTGGCCCTGGTGCTGACTCTTTTTTCAGCCTTCACAGGGGAGAAGATGGCAGCCAATGTCTGGTGGGAAGAAGGTTGGTTTCTTCCTAAGGGAGTGAGGAAAGTCGTCTGAGACTGCCCTGAGCTGTGTGGGGTAGTGTAGGGTGAGTGAGGGGTTGTTTTCAGAGAGGTCTGTTGCCTGTGCTTGGAGGTCTGCCCATGCTGTGCTGATTTCACCCTACTTCCAACGCTCATCTGGATCACAAAAAGACAGTCTCCTTGTCTTTTGACTAGTTTTGGGGCAGGATGTAGGGAGGAGAGCATGAGGGAAAATTTACTGTGTGTCAAATTCCAATAGCTGCTCTAGTAAATCCACTGGGATACGTTACTAAAAGCATCCTAATGATCTCAATGTAATGAGTTTTAGCCTTGGAAACCAATGTGCTGGGAAAGGCAGCTCAGGGCTTTGTGCTTGTCTCTTGGAGAAGGGCTGGCTTCCTGGCAGGGGTCAGGGCAGGCAGCAGGAGGTGGCTCTTTGGGATGTTTGCAGGTACCGTCTCTCGGAGAGAAGGAGCTGGAGGAGACCCATACACAGGACTTTGGAATGGCAGAGGAGTGACACTGGGTGGCTTGGCCAAGCACTAACTACTGCTGCTACCTCAGAAATGTAAAATACCAGTGATTGCAGCTATATGGAGGCCAACGAAGTCTCTAAAGAGATGTAATCTGAGGAAAGGGTAATTTTTTTTACAGAGACATCTGGATGTTAGTGGAAGAGAGGGAAATGCACAGAGAAGCGTGGCCACAGCTGAGGCCAGCAGCCTCTAAGCCTGGAGGGAGAGGTGCTGGAGGACGTGGCTCCCACCCCAGCTGCAGGAGCAGTGCCTGTCTCTGCTGCACCCATTTCTTCTAACCATTGCTTTTCTCGAGATGGCAACATCTAGCCTTCTCCTCTGAGCACTGGCAGTGTCCTGGAAAAGAGGTGGGCCATTTCTCACCTGCAAAGAAGTAAGGGTGTCAGGAGAAGAGAGTCCTGCAGGATGCCAGTGAAGTTATGAATACTCCCAAGCTAGACGGGGATGAAAAGGAAGGGTCAGAGCAGAGGATGAGAGGCAGCAGGAATCTAGTTTCTCAATGTATGGATGGAAGTAAAAGAAATACATATGAGTAATCCTAAAAAAATGCTGTGGTATAGGTTCTCTGTAGTTACTGAGGTGATCAGCATCGGTTTCTAAATCATACTCCGTATGTGGATGTGAGTTTTGAGTGTGGGTAGGGTAAAGCAAGGCTTCTGGGGAAGTATGCTAGCAGAAGGCCAAAAATAAATTATCAAAAGAAAGAATTGAGAAATTAACAAAGCTAAACGGATGTATGCAGCTCTAAGAAAAGGGTGTCATATTTGAAGGCATATTTTTGAAAATCCATTTGCTTAGTCATCTTACAGATAACTTCGCTATTTTTACCTTCTTTGCTCTGATGACACTTTGCTGTCTATGTAACGGGTTTAGCATTCTTATTCTTTTCTAGTGTTCAGGAAAATTTGTCTGCTAATTTTGAGTTGGCTTTGTAGAATTCCTATACCTCTTGGCTGTGAAATAAATAAAATACTGTTCGTAAAACTGTTTTAATGAAGCATAGCTGACATTATTTCCCTTCCAACCCCCCCCCTTTTTTTTTTTTAAACCCACCTGCCATGTCTGCAGTCATATTTGAATAGAGAAGATATTCCATTGCTGTTTCAAGTGTAATAAGGACTGTGCCGTCTATTCACTCAAAAGACTAAAGTCATGATGTTTGGGTTCAACACAGTAATCTGGCTGGGTAATAAATGCAAGATGAAGGGCATTTGCAGATTTGTATTTCTTTGTGTTTGCAGGGGCTGTGGCATTGCTAGCAGGTTGCTCACAAATGGTGGCTTAGATTGCTTCTCTTGCAGGCAGCAAGATTTACATCTTGCCATTCGTATTTGATCTGCAAGTGGGGATGGTAGCTGTATATTCGCTACTCAGAAAATCTGAATTCAGTCTGCAGTCATTAGGGTAGTGCTCAGATCCCAAAGGCTTTTTCTGTGTTTTCATCCTGTTTCAGTAACTGTGTCTCTTGTTATCTTTTTCCTGAATATTGTCTCTTGTAAAAGGAGACTGTTTGTTGCAGCTGTTAAACCTCAAATGCCTTGATTCTCCCTTAGGGAAGAAGAGAAAGAGTTCCTGAGGTTTCTGCGTAAGTAGACTATAGAAACACCTACGTGTCTTTCCCAAGTATACAGCCAGGAGGTATTATTGGTGCTGTCCTCACCAGCTGATGGATTCTGGCTGGTGCAGCTTGCAGTTCCTCAATCTCACTCACTTGCTGTGTTGAAGGGGTTTAGTGGGGGAGGTGGAGTTTCTTTTTTTCATTGGCATTTAATGGTACTGGATGCCTCTGGTTGCTTTTGTCAGAGCGTTGTAGCTAGAAGGTGTCAAAGGAAATTAGGGATGTTTGTTCAGTCTGCTGCCTGGATATAACCATGCGGGTTTTAGTGAAATGTGCATTGAATAAACATTGGGTAAACCTCTTAGGACAAGCACTGCCTGGAAGCTGGTGTTGGGAGCCATGCTTATCTTCATGGCAGGATTTAAAAAAAATGTTTGTGTGAGAAGAGTTTTGCACCCTGTGTTTGGTTCCCATCGCTTCTGTGATTTGTTCTTCCTTATGGCCCTATAAAACCATCCGGCCAACCTTAGGAGAGGATTATCCAAGTAAAATTCTCCAAAGCCTGTATTACTGTCAGCATTCTTTCTTTTCTCCTCTTTCATGGTGCTGGTGGCTCACCCAGGCCCAGACATGACCCATTGTCACACTAAACATGTTGGAATCAACCCCTGGCCTTGCCCAGAGCCCGCTGGTCCTGCCTTGGGAAAGGGGCTGGGCCCCATTTGTGCTGCTTTGCTGGCCAACAGCGGGGAAGCGGGTCTGGCCCTAGCAGAAGAGTGGTGGGTGAAGCCAGGAGCCATCAGAAAGGGGTGATGCTGCCTTGGAGCTGCCAGCACCCATAACCAGCAGCTCTCTCCCAGGTGGAGACAGCTTGATGCCTTCTCCCTTGCGCCCTCACCTGAGATGGAAATTTTGAGGCAGTGTGTGCCACGGTCCTCTCACTCCCACATCCCCCTTGAGTTGTCCTGCCTCCTCACAGGGAGACCCAGGGGATGCTGTGATGGCGGGAGGCCCCAGCAGGAAGGAGTGCCAGTTCCCCAGGGCCTGGCAGGTAGCAAGCAGCTGCAGTGGGCCTGGGGCCACCTCCCCAGCCCAGGATGGACATGGTACTGGGGGTGGCTTTTGGGTGCTTTGGGACATTTACCAGGAGCAGGACATGGCAGCGTTGCCTATCTTTGCATTAAATGCTTGTGCAGAGCACTTAATTTTTTCTCCAGGTCTGGAGGTGGTATTCCATAGCTGCCACAGACAGGTATGCACAAAGCTGTGCTTATGCGTGCTTAAACACAACCGGTGTCAGCCTCACCACTTGCAGTCTGCTGCAGTAAACTGAGGAGGGAGGATGGCATTTGCAGCTCCTTTGGGCTTGCTCTTCCCAGCTTCTTGTCCCTCCCTCCCTTCTCCCTATCTTTGTCCTTGTCTTCTCCATCTCTGTCAGTTCCTGACATGTCTGGAGTGTGCATGGTGTTTTGGTGAGGTTGCTCTATCTGTTCAACTTGCATCAATCAGTCGCTGTTAAGGCTTACAATCAGTGTAAAATCTCTGGGGTGCAGCTATTTACAGAAAAAAATCCCCCACCCTTCCAGACTTGCATCAAACAAGAGTTATATTCTCATTAATTGGATTCCTCTAGAGTCTGATAACTTGGGCATGTTGAAATCAGATAAATAGAAAGCCTCCCTCCCTGGTAGCTATGTAAGCCTTTCCTTAACTCCCTGATCAGAGGGTACTAGGCTCTGCTAAGTAAGCAGCTGAAGATCAAAACTTCTGCTTACGTTGGGGAGTGGAAGCAGGAGGATGCTCAGTGTGGTATATCGGCAGAGGAATGGTTTACTTCACACACACACCTCTTTCTCAGTTGATTAGGAAATATTTTTATGTTTAGTGACAAATGCTATTTAGTCACCCTCAGACACCTAGTCTATATCTAGAAACTGGGACTGTGCTCTGTTCTGGACCTTAGATAATCCTGCAGTCCTGCAAAGGGGCACGTCTGTTCTTGTCTGGCTTTATAGCCTTTGGAGCATCTCTCAGGCTGCACTGCCCCATCTTGTCACATGGGTGCTGAGACCCGTTTCTCTGGGAGGCAGGAGGGCATTTGGACTCATGCCCGAGGTGTAGTGTTGCTGAGCTCATGCTGTAATCCTGAAAAAATCCAACTAGCTGCTTTTTCCAGACTCTGTACATCAAGTGAGACTTACAGTCATTAAGGTCATGTCCCGTTCTCCATTGCATCTCTTGTGTGTAGTTCTTGTCCTGGTGCCAAAGGCAGAGGCCCCTCTTGTTCAGCAAGTGCTGTTGGTTAGTCAAGGGTCTTTCCTCCCTATGCCTGGATAACATATGCCATAAAGAGCTGACTTACCAGACAGATTTGTGCTTGTCTTGGTTTTCAGCCAACACCACTTTCCCCCTTTGGGATCTTTCTGCTTAGCCCCTCTTTTGCACTCCTGGTGCTACCTTTCTTCTTGCTCCCTGGACTTAGAATTGCCCCAAACTTTCTTCTTTTTGTCAGCACTTATATCCCATAGCTGTTTACACCACCAGTGCAGTGGCATCTGCCCCCACCCCGGGACGCTTTCTGGCCTCTCTCCCATGTCCCAGCCTGCCAACTGCTGCCTCTGCTCCTGTTGTGCAGTGGTGTGCTGCCGGCATGAGTCCCCTGACTGCACCTACCTCCCTGTCTCAGGGAGTGCTTGGCTCCTCATAAGTGCTTTTACTTCTCCTGCTTCACTGAATGTTGCTAATGATACTTTCCCCACCTCAGCCTGGATAGCCCCTTCTCCACCTTCAGAATTGCTCCTCAAACCCTAGTGACTTTACAAAGAGGACTGGCATACAAATAAGGGCCTGCCTTTACCTGGGGGTTTGCCCTGTGCTCCCTTCCTTCTCCATGCTTTTCACAAAGGTGGATTTTCTAACTTTTTGCTTGCTTTAAAAGTCCTAGCTTATTTCCCTTTTTTTTTTCTCTGTCATTTGCTTTGCTCTTTAATGCAAAGCTGCTTGATCTTCTTCTCCTTCAGCAGCTGGGCTCTCCTCTGCAAGCCCCATGGGATGCTCTATGTGGAGCTCTTGCCTCCCAGCTCCCTGCCAGTTTAGTCTGTCTTTGTGATTTATGTTGCAAGGGTTTTATTATTAGCCCCACTGCTTTATGTCTCAGTTGTGATCCAGCATTATCTTCCTTGACTTAGCAGTCACCCTTGTGATAACCAGTTTTGGTCCCTTTCCAGAAAGGTTTCCTCTGAGTCTAGTTGTCTTTGCCTTTCCTGCCTGTCTAGCACAGTTTTTCTTACATCTTCATGAGTAGACTGCTCAGTTTCAGAGTCTGGGGGTTTGTTTTGGTTTGGTTTGGTTTTTTTATAGGCCACAAGTATTCCTATAGTCCCTGCCTCTTTTTATCCACTAATAAAATTTGAGCTGGCCTCTCTCTGCTGATGTTACAAGTTCATTTTTCTGTTCAAATTAAAATCTTGACCACTGTCTGTGGCGCCTACTTATATGCATGTGCATGCACCTGAGTCTTTCTGCTCAAGAAGTGTAAGCTCCAGCACTTCTATCCATCTCTGCCTCCGAAATGGGCTGATTTTTTTGTTGTTTTTATCTGCTTATTCCCCTTGCTTGCTCTTCCTCTTCCTTTGCCCTGCCAAATGCAAGATGGTTGTCTTCCCTTTAAAAGCCCTTCTGAGCCTTCCTTGTCTTTTCTAGCGCTTCTTCCCTCTGTGTGGTTTTTGATTCTCAGCTTCTGCCTCTCATTGGGTTTCCTTGGGCTGGATTCTCAGAGAAAGATATCTTATCTGATCGTGCTACCTCACCTGCCACCCCTTCACAGATAACCGGCAGCCCTTTGGCCAATTTCAAGTAAATTTGACAGGAGTAGAGAGCTTGGAGATAAACGAGTTCCTGCAAGTCTTGTGAAGAGTAGGTAGCTGAGTCGAAAGAATGGCAGGGGACTGAAGGAGACCATTTTCTTCAAGGGCTCTAGCAGTGGCTCCAAATGACTATACCAGCCCTAGGGAAAGCTCCAGCTGAAGCTTGCAGTCAAATCATTAGTCTCAGAGATAGCTTCCCTCCTGAAGGCATAGGAAGCTAGGCTTCATTAAGTCTCCTGCTCTTAAGGCTGTTTGCTAAAGATGGTGGCTTGGAGCTCTTTTATTTTCTTCTGTGTGATCAGGAGTAACCTGCAGCAAGCACCAGTAGCACCACTTCACCTGATGCTTTGCCACAAGGCCTGTTAGAGACGCGCCGTCAGGGTCTCCCAGCGGAGAGAGAGTGCTGCACACCCTTACACACTACCTCACTCTCTCCTGCTCCCTGGCCTCTCTCTTGACCTCTTTGCTCCCTGTCTGGAGTTTCCATTTCACATTAGGCTGAGCTGGTGGAATATCCCAGCTGCTAATAAAGAGGTTCTTTGCTCCCATCCTCAAACCCCAAAGAAAAAAAAGTGTTCTTGCCATCTTACTGGAAACAAATAACTCTTTCCTTGGTTCCTTCTTTAAGCTCAATATGGGGTACTGGCATGGAGAGAGGTGTGTGTATGCTGCTAAGAATAAAGCAAGTGGGAAAGCAAGACTGCTTTTTTTTCCCCATGGCAGCTGTTACCTAGATCAGCTTAGTTGCATTGTGAAACCACGCTTCTGAACTGAATTTCCTGGGATGAGGGTGTTTCTGCCCCTGTTTTCTCTGTAGGGGAGCTGGCACAGTGAGACTGCTCTGAGTAGGTTGCTTGGTGCTGAGCTACGGTAAATAAGAGCCTGTAGCAGTGGAAAATGCAATCCTGTTGAAGTGTCCTTCACAGAACAGCAGAGGTTGGAAGGGATTTCTGGAAGCCATCAGATCCAAGCCCCCTGCTCAAGCAGGACCATCTAGAGCAGATTGCCTAGGATCATGTCCAGATGCAGCCTGTGCCAGTGTGCAGCCATCCCTTTCAGAATATTTCTAAAAAGCAGGTGTTTTCACGTGCTTTCCAGCTGCTCAGTCCCCCCAGTGCATGGTGTTGTTTCTGGTTTCTGCTCCAGGAGGAGAATCGCATCCGATTCTCCTTCTTATTCACTGGTAATAAATAGTATTGTGTTACGAATGTGCGTAGAGGGGATGATAGCACCTTTCTTCTTCCCAGACTGGAAGCAACAGTAACATAAAATGCTTCTGCATATCTCTCTCTCTCTTGTTTTTTTTTGCTTTTTTTTTTTTGCTGGTTTTTTTTTTTTTAATTTTATTTGTTATTGTTTTCCTTCCCAAATATCAGAAGGCACCTGTCCTCCCATTTGAAATGAGAGCCTTGCTAATTTGGTGACAACTGCTGATAGTCTCTGTCGCATGTCAAACTAATAAATTACAGCGTAAGGAGACGAAGCTTTCTGACATCTTAATTAGCAATAAGAGACATCAGGTAGCTGAAGAATCTCCCTGGATCTGTCTCCCTTTCATGGATGGTGTCTAGCTGAATCACAGAGATTTTGAGAGGCAGCATCTTGCTGGTGCTTGGAGAATAGAGAGGAAACCAGAAGATTTTGGTGGCATAATGGAAACTGCTGTTGCACAGCCACGCTTTGTATTCTTGTGATCCTTCATGGTGGGGTGGGTAAACTGTTTCAGATAAATACATGCTCTTAGCTAATATGCCTGACTTTGGGGATAGCTTAATTTGCTGTTTGCCTCAAAGCTGTTTCTGCTGAGGAAGAGGTACAAGATGGCAGCTTTGCCTTGCAAATTGGGTGTTCTCTCATGCTAACGGCCAGGCTGAGGGGCAGAAATGTTCCTTTAGCATGCCAGAAGGAAGCGATTGCTCATGGCTGCATTTATTTCTAGATATTACACTTTATAACTTTTTGTCGTGCCATTTCTACAGAACCATGTGCTCAACAGGAGGTGGGGAGCAGGTGCAGAGCCTGATTATTATTAAGTCTCTATCCTTAGAAAGCAAACAATTTGGAGTTAAGCAATTCATGAATGGCTGCTTGAGGGTGCTGATTTGGAGGTTGTAAAGGAGATGCTCTGGCCCTGCCCAAAAGAATGAGTGTGCACACAGAGGTCCTAGAGAAAGTGAGGGTGCTGAACTCCTAAACATCATCCTTATAAAAGTCAGGGATAAACCTGGAGTCTCTTGGAACAAGAAGAGGGGAAGGAAGCCAAATAAGCAACCTCCAGGAGTATGGAAAGGTGGGCCGGAACACTGCAGTTTCTCTTTTGAGGTAGACACTTAAGTGTGCTCCCTCCCTCTGTTTGTTTCAAAGGAAATGAGTAAGAAGCAGCTTTGCTTTTTCTTCAGGAAAAGTAAATTTGAAGGAAGGTAAGGATCAAAAGTGTTTTGAGACACCTCTTCATGAAAGAGAGGGATTCCCTTTAATGAAAGTCTTGGTAGTAAGTGCTGTTTCCTTTTGGCAAGGATAATGTGAAAGTGAAATTTGTGGCTGTACGCTCTCCTGGGAGAATGTTTTAAACATCTGGGATGTTAAGAGGACAATAATAGGGACGTTCAGTTGCTCAATACTGGGAGAGATTGCAGAGCAGGCAGGCAAATGAAAAAAAGAAGTGACATTAAAACATTATTGACTGTGAAACAAAATGAAGTTTCTTATTGTCTGAGAGTGAGTGATCGCACAGGGAATAATGTTTGACAATTCTCAGAGTGACCCTGGCTGTTGAACATGTAGGACCTGAAGACTAAAGAATGATAATAAAAAGAAATACAGAGGCTGCAGGGCATAATGAACTATGTCAGAAATTTCCTGCCTTGCTTTGTTGCTTGAACAATTTCATTTCCCTCCCTCCTCTTGATAGGCTGGGAACACATACCAGCTAAGAGTTCAGCAGTCTGAAATATGTGTTGATGCTTCATAGCTTTGGCACTAGCATGACAATGCTGAATCTTTTAGAGATGTGGGAGAGGTACTAGAGATGCCAGGATAAATGGTGTGCCCTTACATGTATTTTAAGAGCTAAAAGAACAGAAGGAAAAACACACATAGGAATCTTGGGAGATCTCACTTTTTGTGCAGGTCTGCACTAAATCTTACAGTGAGTAGCTGTGGTTACAGCTTCAAATCTCAGGCTGGGAAGGCAGTAATGAAGCCATCACAGCTTTTCACTGAAAAACAAAATAAAAGTAGGCATTGCCTTGGGTGTTGCAGTAAATGATGCTGTGTGTTGTAGTGCTTAAAGTGACCTGCAACCAGAAGTAGTGATGTAAGGCACTAGGGCATGTATTCAGTTTGTTGTAGGAAAGAAGAAACTCCTGAGGATAAGACACAAGGATAGAAGTAGTGTGTGGGCAAACCAACACTTCCTGCCTGCATCTTCCCAATATAAGTATGAGCTGCCAGGGAGCTTCTGCTCATGTATTTTTCCCATAACGATAAGGGTAATGACGAAAGGGTATATGAAGAACATGCTGATCTGAGAATTGGAAAAGGGCTGGGAAGATTCTTTTCTGGCCTTGGAGGAAGATAAATAGTTGATTAACTGTGTTCATGGGCCGGACTCTACCTTATGTACAGAAAAGAGCCTATAGTATTACTGGATTCTCCTTTGAAGAATACAAGGATTGCAGATTATAAGGGACGCTTTCTCAGCATCTTTGCAGGAAAATAATAAAACTGTAATAAGAAGTAGGTGTGTCTCACAAAGATATCTCAGCCTCTGGCAGTCATTTACCATTATGAATCTTAACCAGCAGGATAGTCAGTTCAGTCCTTCCCTCTCATACATCAGCAAATATTCACCTTTTACATCAGATACACCTTGATACCACCAGCTTTTTCAAAGACTGTGTGAAGTATGGAGGCTGAGCACCAGGAGCTGCTGAGCTCAGGGACTGAACTGCTGTCCTTCTTGCTTTTGCTAACATGGGGTATCGCTCCTTTCTCTGACCACAGGCATGCCTTGCTGGCTTCTGGAGGCTTGGTTCTTTGACTTTTTGAAGTCTGCTAGATTGAAGAGTACTTTCAGACTTTAGTGCAGCCAAGTAACTTTGAATCAACTTTCCAGTGGGGTGATTGAGAACAATGAACTGTAAGAGGAGGGAAATCTTGTGTCATGCATCCACCAGGGCAGGCTCATGTCTACCTATGGTATTCCTGAATCGCAGAATCACAGAAGCTTAAATTTGGAAAGGACCTCGGAAAAGGTAAATGTCTGTCAGAGGGAGTTGTAGCATGAGAGACATCAGTCTCACAAAGCAGTCTCTCTGGTGCCTCACTTTCCCTGCTTATGGGATTTTAAAAATATGCCTGGCCTCCATGTCCAACCTTAATCACTACGGTTCAAGTCCAAACCTATTTTCCTCATCTTTTCAATGTCCAATGTAGATAATGAATTTTTCTTTCTTTCTCCTTTCAGTAATTTTAAAAGTTTAAAGGTTTCAGTAACAGAGGTGATCCTTGGCTCAAGAATATGCCATTCTCAGGTGGTTTTAACACTAGCGTGTTTTGACATGCCTAATTGTAGACACAGAGAGGGAGCAGTTAGAGGAATGTGACATCCATATAGTATGAGGTTTGCTTAAAAAAGAAAGAGGGAAAAAAAATCACAAGGGCAGATCACATTTAACACTGTGCAGCTGTAGAATACCAATGCTTTGCTGGGGAAAGTAAGGAAGTCATCTGTCAATATGAAGACCAGATCTGAGAAGAACCAAAGGATGAAAAATGGCTCTGATCTTGGCGAAGGGTGTTGGATGTCTGACTGGATGCATAATTATAGCAGAGGTACGAGACCTCTTTTGCAGTCAGAACTTGGGAAGCTAGTCACAGGCCATAACAATCTATAGTGATTAAAAGAAATGTCACCTCTTTCATATTTATTGAAAACATTTTTCTTAAAAGACAATAAACATCTGCTGTGGAAGTGAGCGGCTGTGAGACGGAGCAGCTAGCAGAAATGAGTGAAAGCAGTTGTGTTGGAAGAACAAAGAGTGTCATTGGCAGCTCCTGTCTCGTTTGCCCGTGCTTTGATATTTCCCCACTGATTGTGATATTTCCATACCAATTATTGTATAAATTGTTCCTGGCTGACCTCTCTACTTAGCCATCCTTAGTTGGCACAGCAGTGGGAGGAATTTGAATGAGGAATGATCAGCTCTTTAACTTGTTTCAGGAAGGACAGTCCATGTACTGGGAGTGGTGGGATGGTGTCAGGCAGAGGACAGGGGATCAGACATCCTTGGTAGCACGATTAAACATCAAAGCAAAAGGGCGGAGGATGAGGACAGAGTTGTTCTGGAGGTGGCTCCAGCCAGCCTTTCAGTACCGTGAACTCTCTTGGCATGATAAAAAAATACATCTAGCAAAATACTTAATTTTCCCAGAACAAGGCTTTACAGTAATAAAGGGCAGGAACGGGGGTTGCCACATGTTTTCTTCCGATAGCATTGTTTTTTCCATCTGGCAGCAGGTTGCAGTGTACAGAGATTGTCCCTGCTGTGACTCACTTATGCAAAAATTAAGCTTGAACCTAGTTTTTATTTGTGCATATAAACAGGAGATTTCACAGAATATCAGTTGCCTGTTGCTAGAAGATTGGGCACCACTGAAACAGAGACATTGGGGCAGAGTCTCCCATAGATGACACGTTGGTCTTCAGCTGATGAAAAATAAGGTGGCCGCTTGGGGGAGCGTTCTTGTTCGCTGGGCAATGGTAAGCTTGGGAGAGCCTTCGTGAAATGAAGCACTGTTTTGTTGATGTCAGTCCTTGCTTTTTTCTCTGGACTCAACAGCAGCGCTCAGTTAGAGGCTGGTCTTGGCAAGAAGTGTCTGAGTCCTCCTCAGGGTCGGAAAGGAGACTGGAAGGGCCATCCCCTTGGGAGCATCATGCTTGAGGGAGGCTGAAAAATTAATCTTGAATTAAGATGGAATGTGGGTTTGGAGAGTGTTAACTATCCCTAAGCTACTTGCTGGAAGCAAAGGCGTATGCGGGGCATGATGCTCCTGTTTTGGGACAGGGGAATGACACCACTGAGGAGACATGAGTTGTTGGGCAGCCAGCTTGCTGGGCTACGTTAACCTCATGCACCCTTTTACTCTGTGAAAGCAGCCAACGCACAAACTGCTGCAGCTTGAAGGCTGCCTACCCTGCTGTTCCCCCGTGGCCAGTTGCCCGTGAGCTGCATGCAGGCTGTAGGTTTCTCACTCCCCTGCAGCGCTGCCCTCCTGCTGTGTGCTGGGCTGCAAGCGTATTAGAGGCAGGGAGGAAGCAACAAATTAACAACACTGGCTAATAAAACAATAGTGTCCTCGTACTGGATGAAAGCACTGTTTCCTTGTGATGGGCACTGCATCCTTTCCTTGCCCTGTGGTTGGAGTGGGGTGCGAGTAGGCCTGTTGCCTCCCGTCTGCCTCCCATGGTGTTGGTTCAGAACAAATATACCGAATGCAGCCAGAGGAAGGGTCTGCTGGCACTCACCTCACTTCAGACCATGCCATGCCACCACGCTGTGCCATGAGTTGGAGAGCAAGGGCCAGCCGGGTGGCGAGCCCTGGTTGCTGTGCTGCTTCCGCCTGAGTGAGCCCCAGGCCTGCAGGAGAGCACCAGTTGCCACAGCCTTGTGAGGCACTTGGCATTTGCACCTGCGCTTGGGTTGTACGTGCCCAGAGCATCTCTCAAGCTAGGAAGTAGACGTTTTAGCATAACTGCTCTTTAGCATTTGTGTCTGAATTGTCTTCATTACTGAGGACTTTCTGCCAGGTCCTGTGGTCTGCTACAGATGCTCATTTGTCATAGCCAAATAGGATTTATGCACGCTCCCCTTCCCTTCCCTGCACACAGGCACAGCCTCCTGCTTCAGTTCTGAGGGTATTTTGAGGGAACCAGTTCAGTTGGTCATGTTCAGAGCATTTTGACCCACGTAAACTCTCCATACCCACGGCATCCCTCAACAAGGATGTCCCCAGGTCTGCTATGCGCAGCTGCAAGAACTGCCTCGCTTGTTAGTAAACTGGATCTGACCAGTTCCTGTTGAAGCCCCTTAGTTTTTAAATAAAAGAGATGGCAAATGGCCAGTTCTTGACCATCCTCTCCATGGCATGCATATTTCCAGACCTTCACCAGATTCTCTTAGTCACCTTTTTTCCAGGCTGAAGTCCTCACTTGCTCCATTCTTTCTTACAGAGAAGCCACTCCCTAATGTTTGGCATTGCTGTTTATCTTCTAACACTTTCTCGGGAGCACCTATAATGTGAACAGACAATAGCAACAACAGAAGAACCCAAATATGCACTGTGTATTTAAGCAAGGGACAGGGAGAGGAGAGACAAGGATCTATTTGGAAATGTTTCCTGTCTACCAATTGTAGTCAGATGCAGAAAGTAACTTTAAAAAGATATTTAGCATTAGTGTTATCAACTATTGACAAATACTGCTTTAGAGTCTTTAAGGGAAGGAAAACTGCTGTAACGCTACAGGAGTAGAAACATCTCCTCAAGCTATGTAATCCATTTGGTGGTCAGCGCTGTCAGCCCCACGCTTCTGGAAGACATGAAAAAATGTAGAGGCTTTTTTTAATTGCTCTCTAATGACAAGAGACCTGGAATAATAATCCTAAGAGTTGAAGTTTCTCTTTTAGATTAAAAGTCTACAGCAGTGATTATTGATGTCTAAGATACTTTGATGTTACCTGCTGTGGTGCCCTTGGGTGTGATACAGGCATAACCCACTCTCTCAGAGAGAGTGTTTGTGCAAGAGATTCCTTGTCATTCTGCCCCTAATTTTTATTTATTCTTTTAGTGTGTCAATGCTGTGGCAGTTTCTATGTGCGCAGCCATCCTTTCTTTCATTATGCTCACCTATCCCTTGCAATAAGCCTTGAATCAATGTTATCAGATACAATTTTGTACGCTTGTTCCTCTGAAAGGGACCTGAAGGTGTCCACCCCCTTCCCAAATAGGAAGTATTTGGCACTTTCTGAAATGGAGCATCTTCAAAGTATTTCAAATCGGGCTCCTGAAATGGCCAGTTGTGTCTGGAAGAGCTGAGCTCAGCGCATCTCCCTGTGGAAAAGTCAAATTTTGCCATTGTGAGCTGACATTGCTGGGAGGGTGCAGATTTTGCAGAGATGGAAGTGTACTCTGAACCTGAGCTACAGCATTTCTGGGTGAGATGCCAGTCTGGCAGGGATGTTCAGTGTTGCTTTCTTGTCCGTAGATTGAATGAAGAAGCATTGAAGTTCTGGCTGTGATATGACACAGGGAGACATGAATAGCCAGGTGACTCCAACCTTGCGTTTCTCTCTTGCTTTTCATGGGCCTTTCAGAGCTGCTTCACATGATCTTGGCCATGGCCCTGGAGCCCGCTAGGCAGGCTGTTACCGGAGATATGCAGGGACTAGGCATCTGCTGGTACCTTGGGTCCTGCATGGTCTCCTTGATGAACAAAGCTCGAGTCTAATCATTTGGGTGCACCATCCCCTCTTGCTGCTGCTGCCCTCTCTTTCCCCTTTGCACCTCCAGTCTCCCAAACAAGGCCTAGGAGATGAATAAGCCAGCCAAAGTGTTCCGAGCTGTCTGGCTTTTGTTTGGCTTACTCTTAGCTCAAAAGGCCTGTGATAATAGCCTTCATCTGTAGGAGGTAAGGATCAGGGACCGCTTCCTCCTTATCATGGAGGATTTGCTGCCTTTTGGAAAAAAACAGATGCACAAACCTATCACTTCTTATTAATTTTGAAGTATCTCTTGGCTTGCTACCTCCTTCGTATCAGCCCTTGCATTGTCAGTAAATTATATTGGATTTGCAATTAAAAACCAGCTGTGCTAGTGAAGTACCAGCCAAATGCCACCATAACTGTCTCCTGGGCATCCTAGGGGATGTGTGGAGCACGCAGCTCCTCCTCCAGTGAGCTCTTCTTTCACTTCAAGAGGGAGAGATAAGAGTTTAAAATGGGATCTCAGATGCTTTTTTTTTGTTGTTATTCAGAAAGGTTGCTCACTAAGAAATGCAGTTCTTTCCTGGATACTGCATGTTTGTGGATATAGCAATGCCCAGAGCTCAAAAACTGTCAAACAGCCTTCACCACAGAGAAAGGTAACCATTTGAGGAGAAAACTTGTAGTGGTGGATGTCTGTCTCGGCCTGATTGTTTTTCTCCTTCTCTTTCTCAGTTAAAATGGTTTATTGGAGAAGTACTTCTGCTTTTGCTCTGTGACGGTTTTTAAGTGCTTTGTGCCCATCTCTGTTGGAGATGGAGTTTGTGGCCAGGCAGAGGGATAAGCACTGCGAATGTGCCTCTCCTTTCCCCTCTGGAGATCCACCCCATTCAACCAACTGCTCAGGCTTTCTTTGTGTCTCACCTCTTAGAGGCTGAACAGCAACTTGCTCCAAGTTGTAACAAAATCTTGACTATTTTGTCTTCATTCCATGCTGGATCTGGGCAAGACTTTTTCTGCACCGGCTTCTGTCCCTCACCTGCTTGAGCTCCTGAAGCCAGAAAGGGAAGCAAGGAGGTCTTTGGCTCTTTTTTCTCTCACATTTGGCTGAATTGGAAAAGTGCAGCAATGCAGTACAGGAATGAGTAGGGGAGGAGAAATTTTAGAAAATGTCTTCAGAACCTGCTGAGGGACTCCAAGTTGCAGGGTTACGGGCAAAGTCCCAGCAACCACTGGTGAGGGAGGAAGGAAGCCCATGTTAGTGCTGGCCGTGAGAGTGGTGGGATCTGACGTCCACCAAAAGGCTGCATGCATCAGAGCTCAGATCTGTGATGACAGTCCCTATGATTTTGCCGGTGAGCTTTGCTAGGACCAATACATGTCTCTTGTGAAATGGTGTTTTTCTACTGTATAGTTGAAAAACTTCTCAAAGAATTGCTATGTTTAAGAAACCAGCACTGCATTCAAAGCCTGCAAAACAAGGTTGTGCACTCAGCTGAGAAATAGCTGAATGAGTGTTGTGTGTGCAACTTTTAATTCCTACCGCTGCACGTTTGGCTTGTGGCGCAATTTTGATTGTGCCATTGTGTGAAGGGTATCTAGCTGTAGCAAGGCTACGTGTATTATGAGCTGTCTTTAGGTGTGCAATAAAGGTCTTAACTTTTCCTGCTGCTTTAACAATTCACTTCAAAGGCTGCAGTATTTGCTTTGTCCTTTGGCCTTTATGGGGTGAGAGAAGAGACTGTCTGTACCTTAAATGTGTTAGTTGTCTCTAGCGGTATCTTTCCCCAGGATGAAGAGATTGGTACAGCAAACAGTGGGGGGGAGTGTTTGCCTCTGTTGTTTCTCTCTCTGTTCATTTTGAATGTACTAGCTTTCCCCGTGCTCCCCTTAAATCACATTATTTCATAAGGAGTAAAAAGAAACATAATTTGGAGCAGCAGTGAGCTGAGCCCAAGTTAATAGTTTGAATTGCACTCCATCTGTTCAGCTGCATGGCCTGATGGATGGGCTGAACCCATTTTTCACAATTTGTTTAAGCTGGTAAGAGTCATCTCTCCTGGCTCTGGTCCAGGCTGGCTGTGAAGGGAAAACTTAGTATCGGGACATCCCTATCCAGAGGGCAGGATTGGCTCAGTAATCCCCAGTTGCGAGGCTACCTCCTCCACCTGCAGGTTGCTAGTTTTTGAAAGGTTATGTTCTTCTCTGGACTTGAACATTGTTGTCAAAAATTAGTGGGAAACCTCAATGTGCGTGTGCACGCAGAGGATGAAATTTGCAAACGTGATTATGCAGGTCCTGCTTTAAATCGGCTTATTGCTGTTTCATGATGGCAAGCGAGCAGTCACAGAAGCGCGGGTGATTGCCCTCGCCATGTGCGCATGCTGCTGGTAACTCAATAACCGATGAACACCCACCGAGGTCTTCAGACCTCAAGCCTTTGATGTAGCAACAAACAAGATAGATTGCTGTAATTTATCTGGCCCCCGGAGGGCTGTACTGGTAATGTGCCATGAGCCCAAGGGCCAGCCATCCATAATCTGTGTAAAAATACAGCAGATCTCAGTCACTATGCTGCGGGATTGCCTTTGTTTTGTGCTGCACAAGTTTTCCTGTGTACAACACATGGTACTGGGCCTCAATTTCCAGCAGACAGGGGCGGTAAGTCTTAGCATTATATGCCCACTCCCTCCATTAACTTTAATTGGTTTTGTTATGTACTAAATATATTCCTTCAAATATACTTGGGAAAACAAGCATCGGAAGTGCAACGTTTCGCCTCATGCCTTCACAAGCGTAAGAGAGACTGGAGAAGGTGTGCTGGGTTTGAGGGAAGAACGAATACTGTTTTATATCAGCTGAAGCCTCTCGCTGGTTTGCTGGTGGGGAACAAGTGCTTGTGGCATTGCAGTTGTGTGGCCCGGAAACCCAAAGAGAAGGGAGTGTGTCCTCGTGGCTTGCGTATGGGCCTCCCTCCTGGTGGAAGACGGTCCCAGTTGGGCTGTGCCAGGAGAAGAGGGAGTCCCTGCCAAACCCGGGAGCCACAGTAACAGCTTTTCAGCCACCCACGTGCACCCGGGTGCTGCAGAGCAGCTGTGTGCAGCTTTATAGTGCCTTCTGGCAGCAACCCGTGCCTGGGGTCGCAGGGTGTGATGAGGTTGGAAAATAGGAGTAGTCCTGAAAACAAAGCCCCGCCAGATTGAGTTTCTGGCAAGTTGCCATGTGGTGCAGTACCTTTTCGTGCTTAAATTCTTATCGCTACTGAAGAAGGGGTTTGTGGTTACCTCAGCACTACTTTTTTCATGGGATGTTTTAAAAAACATTTCCCTTGAGTCAGCAAGAAAGGCACAACATGTCTGGGGAGGTGCTGTGTCAGAGCCCAATGTGCCAGCTTGAAAGTGGGTTATGAGAGCTTGCCTTGCTGAGTGTGGCTGTGGAAGGGTTGGAATGGATGCATCTAGGTCACAAGGGTTGCCAGTTAGGAATTAACGCTGGTCTCCTCTCCTCCTACAGGCATGGCCTTGGCCCAGCGGCAAGTGACAGTGCAAGAAGGGCCCCTCTATCGCACAGAGGGCTCCCACATCACGCTGTGGTGCAAGGTGAGCGGTTACCAGGGCCCGTCGGAGCAGAACTTCCAGTGGTCCATCTACCTGCCCTCGGCCCCTGAGCGGGAGGTGCAGATCGTCAGCACCGTGGACCCCTCCTTCCCCTACGCCATCTACACGCAGCGCGTGCACGGCCGGGGCATCTACGTGGAGCGGCTGCAGGGGGACGCCGTCCTGCTGCACATCACCGAGCTGCAGGACCGGGACGCTGGCGAGTACGAGTGCCACACACCCAACACCGACGAGAGGTACTTTGGGAGCTACAGCGCCAAGATGAACCTCGTGGGTAAGCTGTCCTGCTAACAGTGTGGCTGGGGCACAAACCCATGAACCCCCCCTGTGTGCAATGTAGTCCACGTAAACTGTCAGAAATGACACCAGTGAGGGACAATAGGAGCAGAGAGTAGGTGGCACGGTGGTGTGAATTGCAGGAAATGACTGTATAAAGACATAGGAGATAGCAAACTTTCTCTAGTAATAAGGCCCTTATATACACCAGGCAGCATAGAGAAAGCAGAGAGAGAAACATTTGAAGCCACGACTGAAAGCAAAAGGGATGTGAAACTGATTTACACAGAGAGACAGAGGGGTAGGGAGGCTGCTGCAGATGGCACAAGCTGCAGAGGAGAGAGCTGTATGCCAAAGGTGGTAAAACAGCAGATCTGGAAAGAGAGGAGTGATAATAAGCAGCATGTAGAGGGAACGGGAGAGATGGTTGTCTTCAGGTTCTTAAGAGGGCAGTGCTTAATGTGTCCTGAAACCATCACACTGATGAAATTGAGCTGTCTGTAGATTAATGTGGGGGAGTTGTTTTGGGTTGGTTGTTTGGGGTTTTCTGCATTAGAAAAATCGAAAACAGGTTCTTTAATATTTGGAGTATTTCCACGGCAGCTCTCTGACTAGTGGATTTGACCTTTTCAAGCTTCAGCTTGCTTTCTGTATATCAAAAGGGGATTGGATTTGAAGCCTGCTAACAGCAAGCAAATAGCTTCCATTAAACTCTTTGTCTGAAGGACTCCTAAAAGAGCTCTTCTACAGCAGAGACACCCCTCTTGCAAATTTAAGCCCAGACAGCAGTCTTGCTTTCCTTAGGAGATGTTGTGTGAGCTTGTAGGTCTCTGGTTTGGAAAACACTTTGGCGTTATCCAGACATGCTAGCCAGTCAGGGTGTTGCCAGTTCAGACTATGTTGACATAGGAAATCCATTGTGAAAGGAGAGGTGAGACTGGGTGTGAATTAAAATCACAATAGTCCTCCTTTGGGTTGTGCTTCTTGTGCCAGCTTGTGTGCACTTTGACTCCTTCCCATCAGAGGTACCAGCCCAGCCTCTCTCCCAGGCAGCCACTCCATGACCTGAGTGTAAGTGCTTTTGTAGGTGCCTACTTTCCCGTGTGATCTGCATGAACAGTCAGGAGGTAGATGCCTAAATACACTTTTCTATTGGTTTTTTTTTTCTATTCATTTGCTTCAGGTGTCCAGGTTTGTAATTCACCTTTTAGTTTAAACAAGACTGAGTCAGCACTGCCATTGTAAAGTCACCTCAGGGAGTGAAGCCCATTCAGAACCTGGGGACAGGGTGGAGTTGTGGTCAGAGTTTGCAGCTGGATTACACAGCCAGGGAGCAACACTCTGTGGAAACCACCCCTTGGGCTGTGGTCCCTACAGGAGAATCATTACAGCAAGCAGGAGTACCTGTGTGGGATGCAGCACAGGATGGGAATGTGGGTGAGCATTACCAGCCTGTCTGATGGCTGGGCAGTTGGGAGCTCCTCCACTGCTTTCCCTGGGAAATGACAAGCCAGTACCCATTTCAGTTGTAGCTCAGCAGCTGCTTTAGTGACCAGCCCAGGGCTTGCTGGGTTGGTATGCTTTTGCTCTGTCCTACCCTTGCCACAAGTATAAGGCATGTAAGATTTGAGACTCCATAGACACCCATGAATCATGCTCTGAGGGCATTGGCTTCGGGGCTTACATGTTTCAAAGATGCTCAAGAAAATTGATTTAAGTAACTTTTAGTTAAATCCCCTTTGTGGATGCTTGCACTCACAATTTGGGACCCTAGTTTGGTTTTAGCTTAATTCATTTCTGAAAATTCACTTCAGAAATTACTTGGGATCACTTGAATTTAGATTGTGTGTATGTGCACAGATGTTTTCTGTGGTTTAACCAAACTCTTGACAGAAATCAACTTTTCCAGAGTGCCCCCTGTGATCACCTGTAGACAACAAACGTTTATGGAGGACCTCCCATCTGCTTCCCCTTCATGTAAACTGGTGCTGACTTCAGCCTCATCAGACCCTGAAGTCCTACTGAGAAAACGGGCTCCTCTCTGCAGGGCTCTGCAAAACCACATGCTTCCCTGCCATCCCCCCAATCATTTTAGCTCTCAGCTACAATCTGTGGGTTTTCAGGCTGGCTTTGCTGCTGCAGACAATACACAAGAAGAGGTGCAGAAGAGCTAAAAGAGTTACTGTTCTCATTTTCTCAGAAACAGAACCAAAGTTTTTGTTGTTGTTGTTGTTCATCTAGTTATGAATTTTTAATTGACTCATTGGATTGAGTGTCTCTTTTGGCAGCGGCAAAAGCTGGAGTGAGGTTTGTTAGCATCTCTCTTCTCTCCATTTATGTGTGAAATGAATGGGCTTGGAGCAGTGTTGATTTTAGACTTACTGCTCTGGGACCTTTGAGGAGTCATGTCCTGGGGTTTAAGGGAAGAGGTGAAAGAAGAGTTGCCTTTACACCTCGATGATACATCCCTGCAGTGGGGGAGCTGAGAGTTTTGAAGGGGTTGGATGGGACTCTACTGCAGCAGCACTTGGGGTCGCTCTCTGCTCTGGGACATCTCAGCTTGCAACAGAGCAGCTGGGACGTGTCTTTGCTCCCACAATCTGAGCAGCATTGAGGCCTGTGTACCCAGGGCTCTACAGCTCTGCTAAAAAATAGTCCTGTCAGCTTCAAAGATGTGCAGGATGGGCTTCAAAGTACACTTCTATCCACCTCATGAACAGCAAGCATGATTGGCTGTCTCTCTCCTATTTTTTGTGTCTCCACTCAATATTCTTTTCATCAAGATCTTGGTCAAGACCTAGTACCATTCTGATGGCCTGGAGTAAGAAGGGCTCTCCAGGCACTTTGTAGAACTCTTATCTGAATTTAGACATAGAGCACAAGTGCTAATCTCACTGAAGCTAGAAATGAGGCTGGTAATGTGGTTCAAGGGCCTTCTGCCATGGGGAAATGTGTGTCAAAGCTTAACCTTTTTCACCAGTCTTCAATTTATTTCAGTTGCTTTAAAAACAATCCTTTCAATATCTTGCTAAATCTTTGAGAAGAAGTTGCAGTTGGACTGTGAGATGTGTTAAGAAGAATCATTTAGGACACCTGAGACTAAGTTGCAGGTGCTGAGGGAGGTGGCAAAAAAAAAAAAAAAAGGGTGTAGCTCTTCAAGATGTTGTGGAATTGTGGCCTTGCGATTGATTTGTGAGAAAGGATTAGCTCACATGCAAAGTTTGCAGCTCTGCTGTTTGCCTTCAGTGTTCGGTTCCCCAAAGCCAACACAAAATTGCTGAGGCTAGTTCATGCTCTTTTACTCAGGGCGGGGAGAACGGATTTTTAGAAGATCATACAAGTGGCCTTCTGGTCATCTAATACCAGACACGTTGCCTGAGGTAGATGTCAAGGCAGTATCTGCCATCAGAGGACAGAGAGGGACAAATCTAGAGAGGAACCCATCCTCATTAAGTGCATCCTTCTTTAAGTGGACTAAAGAGAGAGAGCCTAGATGTTAAGACTTGGGCTTGGCTGCTGGCATTGAATGAAATGAATTCTGCCACCAGTGGCTGAAGACTTGACTGCTTTTGGAAGGTTTCCCTATGGGGCTCCTAAGCAACTGATGGAAATTCCGTCATCATGGTTGAACTGGGAAGACAGTTGGGCATGCTGAAGAGGGGAGTTACAAAACAAGATCAATTAAATGGAGGATCTGAGGCCGGTACGCAACTGCCTGGCAATTTTATTGGAGTCCTGGTCTGTGTTTTGCCAGCTGTGAGAAGTATGTAGACTGCTCCTTCACTTTTTGAAGAAGTTAAGGACAGCAAAGAGTTTGCAGGTAACTTGCAATGAAAGCAGCATCCCAATAACAAAGCATTGCTACTGTCAGCACAGCAGTATTTTACAGATCGTTGCTGGCATTTTCACTTTTCTTAGTAACTCTTGAAATAGGGGTGGAACAGGAAGTTTCTGGGCAGAAATTTAGATGGTGAAGCTGCCAGGGGTGCTGTGCAATCCAAGATGCTGGTTTGTGCTTCTTATGTTGATGGGTAAATAATCCTGTGTTTTACTGATGGGCAGAAGCGAGCACATGGCAGTTACTTCAGAGTATGTGAGTCACTGCAAATTTGTACTCCACTGTATTTCTGTTTATGTGCCTGTACCCTTACTTAGATAACAACAAAGAAGCCCACGTCTAACCTCTTCAGAAGCTTCAGACTTTTATCTCAGTAGTTTTTTATCTGCACTCACAAAAACGTTGAGCTCTTTTTCAGAATAAGTGATTTGAGGGGAAAAAATGAAGCTTTGAGGTTTTTCTTAAAGAGGCAGCAACAGAGCAGGAGGAAAGGTTTCAAAGCACTTGAGGAGGAGGCAGCTCTTACACTCTTTATTTTGGGGGAAGCAGCTGCACACCATCAATCCTAAACAAGTTAAAGCAAAAAAATGATAGGGAGTTAGGTGGGGGGAAAGACCACAGAGTGAGTACTGCAGAGTGAGAAGGAGCAATTTCAGTGCAGGCTTGAGAAACAAGCAGCATTCAGACATGGCTGTCTCAGTGCCAGGCAGGAGCTGCCGTGGTGCTGGGAAGGACAGTTACCAGTCTCCTTCCTCAAAGGCTTAGGTGAATGGGAGGAAGACAGGATTCATGCTAGCTAGCTGCTGTTCAGTGGCTCCTCTGTCCACTCTCTCAGACCAGCCATGCTTCTCCCCTCTGCTATATCTCACTGGTCTTATCCTGCCCAGGTAGGCTGGTGCCTTGATCTCTGCCCTGTTCCCCTGGGTCTTGTCTGGTTGTGACAGCTGCCGGGGGGCTGGGTGTGGATTTTTGGCTGGCAGACCCACTATGGTGACATTTCAGCATTGTCCCAGACTTGGTAGTGGTGGTGCACAGTCTTACTGGTGGGATGATGAGCTGGGTGCCTCTGCCAGGGGTGAGTACTGGCTACAGCTGTGCTTGTTGGGATCTCATCATTGAATGCTGAGCTCTCCGAGTCATTCGTAGCTCTCTGCAGCCCAGAACTCAGTCCATGAGTACTTTGACCATGCCTTTAGGAGTGTGTCTTGAATGGGGGTCCTCTGTGCCTTTGAAATGTGGCATGTAACTGCGTGGCCAGCTGTAAGCCTGTGGCTGGGTCAGGAAAGATAGCTGCAGGGTGTATCTGAGAGGCTTTGGTGGCATGGAAGGTGGAAGAAAGATTTATGCAGGGCAAATAGCACTTTAAGGGAAGGAGCTGCATATGCTACAGACAACCGTTCAAGAGAAGAAAGCAGGTCTCATTTGTTGAACTTGGAACTAAAAACCTACCAAATTGCTCTATGGAGACCTAAAGGGCATGTAGCAGACAAAAAAGAGAACATTTTTATTACCCTACCAGCTGCTGCTGCTTGTTGCCAGCAGCTTGCCCTCTGCTTTGTCAAGTGCTGCCATACATGATCTGTGCACATAGACCAGAGGGAGAAAGCCCTTGTAGTTTCACTGTGTTTAGGAGAGCACTGTCTGATCCTGGGAACCAGGAGGAATTCAGGACAAGAGCAGTCATTTCTGCTCATGTGGACCTCAGCCATCAGCTGGGTTGAAGGTGCTTGCGGGAGATTTTGAAGGGAGAGATAGCAACCTTGCAGTCAAGGATCAGCTGGTTTTGGTAGAAGTCTTTGGGTGCTCTTCTTTCTATGCTGCCTTTTTCTTCTTCTCCAGAGAGACGGGGAAAAGTGATTGTCACTTTACATGAGCAACCAGCTTATATCCTGGGGAGGCCAAACTTTCTGCAGATGATCAACAGCAGGCCAAAATTGAAACAAAAGCAGTTCAGACTGCCTCAAGAGGTTGAACGGGCTCCATCTCTGGAGAGTTTGAAGACTTGACGGGATCAAGCTCTGAGCAGCCTGGTCTGACCTTACAGCTGACTGGCTAAATATTGGCATAACGTTGGTGATCTCAACTAAGCGAGAACAGCAAGGAACTATTGTACGTGTCCAGATTCTTTTTTTTTCTGCCATATTTTTTGTATCACTCATGTTTCTTACTTTTTTGAAGATGTTGCAGGAGTTTGTCTCTATTGCTCTGCTCAGGTGTATCAAGGTAGAACTTGGACGTGTTAAGCACAGAAGTCCTAATCCGTCTGAGGCTGTCTCGGTGGCTTTGCTACCTCCATGAAGCATATGGGTGCTTTATTTGGCCAGGCTGTCAGTTAACCAAAGGGTGTTCTAGGATTGGTGGTGTTGAAATTCCTGCTTTGTGACTTACATTCATCTTTGCCTGTTTGGGCTATGTTTGTTGCAATAATTAGCTCCCCAGAGGAGTAAAATGTCCTTCACTTTCAAATTACCCTTTAGCTGACAATAAGAAAAAAACATTCAAATACCTGCTCCTAGGTGGTCCTTTGCAGCCAGACACAGGGTATTTTGTTCTTACTGTCCTTCTTTATGTGTCTAAATCTCTCTGTAGTACCCTTGAAGAAAAATTTGACCTATGCTGTTCGGCTTTCTGTTCCTGCTCTGAATGGAAAGGGAGTGTTCATCTGTTAACAGGGGAAGAATGAGGAGGAGTAAACACGTTTACCTCTGGCAGTTCCTATGGGTGCATAGGAATTGGCACCAGCAAAACCGAGTACCTGGTTTCTGATGCTGTGAAGCAGTGAGAGGCTGCAGACGTCAGGTCCTATCATGCTGCTGACTCGCTGTGTGTCCCTGGCTATAGCTCTCTCCGCCTCACTCACCATTTTCCAGCTGGTAAAATTAGGGATAATAGCATACAAGCCTTTCACAAAGTCTAAGCTAAATAATTGTGAAGTGCTTTGAGCTCTTCAGATTGCGGGAGTTAAGAAACAAAGGCTTCTATTTTGGCTCTGCCTGTTAATGAAGCTGAATAGGATTCATCTCCAGTCCTGCTTAGTCATTTCTGATGTCTTGAAAGTATAGCTGCTTAAGCTCACCCAATTTTGCCCTTGCAGAAGCCATGTGGCTATTAGGCACTGCCAGACCCCGAGGGGTGCAGCCAGTGTCTGTCTCTGCAGACAAGAGGCGTGGGCGTGTGTGAAGCCAGTCCAGAGGCTCCATGCCCTGTCCAGATTGAAAGTTCCTGCATTGACATTTGTTTAAATGCCCAGGCTTTTTTTATCTTGGTTTAGTCAGGTAGAGCCTGGTGATAAATTGCATGGGCTGGTTCTTGTGCTTTCTGAAACACTTCTTTTTGTAGATACCATTCAGATTATAACTGACGGCGTATAGCAGAAATCTCTGTACGTGTCCTCGCATTGCTAGACAGGATTTAGTCATTATTTTGTGTATCTTTATCTCATCCTCTGTTGCTATCTCTTCCTGCTGTACGCTTCCAATTACTCCTGTTTTGCTACAGTATGCCATGTCCTATTCTTTCCTGTTGAAATTGCTTGCCTAATTTTTACTTCTCTAGTTATTATTTGGCATTGCTTCTCCACCTCTATCTGCACAGGTGAAATTAACCAATTTTAGGCTGACTATGCCTGAAAAAGTGGATAATCCATTGTATCCACTGTCTCCTTTCTTTGCTGTTTTGGGGACTTTATTCTCCTTTCTCTTCCTGCTTTGTCCCTCAAAACCACAAGCAGCTTGGCAGCATGATACGCTTTGTGGTGAAGGCTCTCAGTGTGGAACTGATTCTTTTTCCCTCCCGTCCACCTACCTGTTTCTCAAAAACCTGGCATTAGACATATTTGGGGCACATCGCTGTATTCCATATGTTTTTCCTACATTGTCCCTTTTGAGACAAAAGTACTTTTTAAAAATTTAGCTAGCATGTGGAGCAGGTTTGCAATAAAAATGTGTCCTTTTTCTTTTTTTTTTTAATCTGTACACTGGTACCTATGCATTGTAAGAAAAAATGTATTCTCAAATGCATTTCTAAAAAATGTAAATGAATACAGCCTCACCCAACTGCACAGCAGCCCCCTGCTCGCTATTCTAAGCTGGTCTTTAAAATGAGCCCTCTCACTTCCAGATTTTCTGTATCTCTTACCTGTCAGGAAGAGAGGCACTGACTTGCCTTCAGACTGTGAAGAGCTGCAATGTTTTGCTTGGGTAGGTTTCTATGCCAGTTAAAATGGTCTTTGAAAACTAAAGCAGTCTTTCCTGCAAAAACCTTTCTTCTGAAGGGTCAGTCTTGTCCTCTAGACTGCTGTCATGCTCAATCCACACGCCCCTTTCACTTGTCCTGCCAAATCTTCTCATGTGCTTTGCCAGTTCCTAGTAAAATTCAGTAATCTTAAATGACTTACTGGTTTATAGGCAGCCTCTCAAGTTTGTTCATCTGGGAAGAGCGATTGGTGGTATAGCCTGTTTGTGCATATTGTCATAATGTCTGGATATTAGGTGCCAATAGGAGGTAAAGGGTACAAAGATTTTTTAGCTAGAACAAAAAAGTCTTTAACCAGAGATCCTGGTGCATTTGAAGACCAGCTCTACCACAAGTGGATCACTTGGAGCCTTACGTTCAAATCTTTGGTTCTGTGTCCTTTCCAGGAAAGTGAACTTGTTGTATGAGTGAGCTCTTTCCAGTTGGGCTCTAGTTGCTAGTCACGGGAAGCAATCATCATCTGATGTTAGAAACAGTCTGGTGCCGTCTTTCCTGAACTTGACATTTCCTCCCAATGTGCTATGGGAAGCCCCTAACCTCTTCACTTCCCAAACAATTACTTTTTCACTACATACATAACTGAGAGCTCTGATGGATGACAAAACGTACAGAGCAGAAAAGGAGAGCTGGAAGGAGCTGGGCTGGGTCGGGCAGGCAGATGGTGGAGCCAGCGGGCTGTAATTCAGGATGGGCAGAGCCTAGTACCTGCCTTCTACTTCCTGTGCTCTTGGCAGCTTTCCAGGGGCTGCCTCCAGCCATGGCAGCTGAGGGATACCCATCTCTTCCACCTGTGCCGCCCTGCTTGTGATGGGTACCAGTGGGTCTGAGTGGCCAGCACAGCGCGGTGACTGCCTGGCATGGGAACTTGCTCCCAGACTCACTGGCAGAGCCTGTCGGCATTTCAGACAGCTTTGCCAGCATACTGAGTGGCGAGGGAGAGGCACAAAGTGTGCGGGTTTCTCTGCTTCTCTGCCTCCAAACAGTCTCTTCGTGTTAAACGGGGAGAGCAGTAACTGTGAGAGCAGCTGGCAACATATGGCACCCGTCCCCTGCCTTAGCAATTGCTTAGTGAACTCTGAAAGTGGAATACAGTCCCCATGGCTCCAGCCAGCTGCAGCGCCGAGAAATCCCACAATGGTGCAGTCCATTATTTGATTACCAGCAAAAATTTCACATTCCACAATTACCTACTTTTCCTGCTGCCTCCCTGGGGAGGTTTTGCTGTGTTTATTCCTTCCTCCCACTCCTTTTCTCTTCTTTTTTTTTTTTTTTTTCCTCTGGAGATTTACTTTATTTGTTCTTTAGTGCCAGCTCCTTAGTCTTGGTTGCTCTGCATTTCTGTTGGTCTGCTTCCCCGATAGACATGGGCAGCTGTTTCTGCTGTTGATGCCGATGCTTTTCTTGGGTTGTCTTGGAGAGCAAGTGAGTCTGGTGGCGAATGATCAAGTCACCGTGTAGCAAAGGGGAAGCGCAGTGCCTGTTACTGAGCCAGCTTGATTCTGTGCCACAAAGCATATGCACATGGATGCATGTCTTTTCATTGAAGAAATACAAAACAAACAAAAGTCAGGTGGGGGGCCAGCATTCAAGCAAACCACAGAGAAGCAACAAACCCAAAAGTCCCTAGCAGCATTACCAACTGTACATCAGTTCCTTTTTGTTTTATCAGAGAATGGTACAAAAGTTGAAAGCCTGCTGCTTCTGTCCCACTCCCAGGAGGGCTTAGAAGTGAGTCCCTCTGATTTGGGCTTCTCAGCTGCTCATCTAGAGATGTTGCTACTGAGCATCCAGAGGGTAAAGGTCTCTTAAAGCATCAGAGGCCTGCTGCCCTGCTTCTATTGTCTGCTGGAGGGGCGGGAAAGGGAGAGCAATGCTTTGGTGCTCCAGAGATAGACTGCCTTGGGACCAAAAGCCTGTCTCCCTTGCTCCTCCAGCTCAGAGCCCTGTCGAGACTGGTCTTTCCCTTCAGCTCCTGCTAGGCGGTGCAGTCAAGTATGGAGAAGGAAGGCTGACTTGCACTGGGACAGAGCTGTCCTTTGGTAGGAAAAGCTGGGAGGAGACATTTTCCATCTTGATTCTGTGGCAGCCTTGTCAGTTTAGCCCTATAACAGTTTTACAATCTTTATCTGATCTAGGTTTAAGAGGATTTCCCTGGGAGCAGTGGGATTATTATAAGTCGGAGAACAGTCTCCAGCAGATATTCCTTCAGAAAGTATTTATTTTAACTGGGTTTAACAGTATTTAATTTTTAATTTTTTTTTTTCATGAGTTATAAGGAAATTGTTTACATTGTATAGGGAAGTAGAGCCTGGATAAAATGAAGAGATGTATTACTGCATTCCAGGCCGGGGATGGTGGAAGGAAAGCAGCAGCTGGAGGTGGGGAAGAAGGAAGATAAAATACTAATGTTGTCAGGGAAATGTAATGTTGTTCCACGCAGCACTGATTATTAATATTGCCAAACAGCTGTTTATAAATAGATGTAATGGGAAGGAGAGCTGTGAGGAACATGAGAGCGCTGCAGGCAGCGCTGGCTCATCGTTTGAGGAGGAAATGGCTTCTATCAGCCATGTCTCTGCCTCTTGGGGGTGGCAGAGGTTGTGCTGCTTCAGCCCCCAGGAGCATGAGGGGCTGGGGCTGCCCCAGTCACCCTCCCCAGCCCTTGTCAGATGGCACTTGGTTGTATTTACACTAATGTGTCATCCCCCTGTTTAAGGTTTTAGTGCTACCATCAGAAGAGAAGAGCAGTGGCGACGCTTGGCATTGGAAAGCTAAGCTTGGAGGAGAACACTCTCCTTTTGAGGCATGAGTGGGCTGTTTCTTTATCCCCCTCCCTTCCTCCCTCCCTCCCTCCCTCCCTCCCTCCCTCCGGCTTTATTGATGGCAGACAGCTTGGGGGCTGGATGTGTGTGCACACACCCAGAAGTCATGCTGGCTTAGTGAGAGCCGCCTTCTGGCTGTCTGCACCTGGATGGTGTCCATAGTCCTTGGAGTATTTCAGGGGACGCTAATGGCACAGGATTAGCCGCCTCACTTGCCCTTGCCATCAACAAGAGACATTTCTAGAGAGCCTACAAAGAAGAGCAAAGGCAGAGCTAACGGAGCAGACGTGAACAAAGGTGCTTTTAAACATGAAGAGTAGTGTGATTTTACCCTCTGGCCCTGCAGAGGCAAGAGGTAGGCCTGCTCTGCTCGCCATTTAAAATCTGAATGAGTGTCTGCCTTAAGGGATCAGCCATGTCTGAGTTGGATTAATGGGCTGGATGCCCTTCAGTGTCCCTGCTCTGTCCTGCTCCAGTTCCCTGACACTTTGTTTCAACATATTGTGCCCTTTAGGGCTTTGTTCCTTACTGTGTACTAGTTAAATTCATAACTTGGGGCTGGTTCTGCAAAGAAATGTTATGGCCGGGGATGCCTGCCTTGAGGAAGTGTGTCACAGCAGACAGGGTTTTCCAGACAGAGATGCCTCTGTCCTAGGCACAGGGGGCTCTTGAGCACTTAACTTTCTTAGACCATGTGTTGTTCGTTTTCAGATGCCTATTCAAGAGAGCAAGATTTTTGTAAAGCTTTTCCGTACCAAAAGCATTTCACAGCTGTAACTTGTAATGCCAAGCTTACCGAGAGGGAGAAGATTTTAAATCTGACTGTTTTGTGTTGTTTTATTTTATGGCATTGTGCTGCTGCATGGAAATAAAGAGATCTCAAAGCAGCAGGTTGCTTATCAGAGGGCCAGTGTTACGCTCTTGAGCCTTGCCTGCTAAAGAATTGCATCAGCATGCCACAGATGACCACAGGCGCTCTGGCAATCTGTTGGCACCTTTTGAGCTTTCTCAGGTGTACTGATGCCACCTGTCCACAGACAGGACTCCTTACAGAACTGCAGGTGATGGTCATGCGTGATGAATGGCCCACTTGGTACCGTGTCTAGGAGGTGGCAGCGCTGGCACAGCAGTGCTGACCTACAAAGAAGGGAGAGCTGGTGAAGAGGTGAGTTTGCCAGGGGCGTGAGTCCTTTATTTGGAGAGACTCTGTGCTTCGGAGGAACTCTCTGGCTGTGGGTGCTGGCCAGAAGGGCCACCTCAAAGGGGGTCACCACTCTGGGACAGCATGGGAGATGCACAGTGACCTCAGGGATGCTTCCAGCCTCTTCCCTTCTGTAGTGATACCCTCAGCCAAAGTGTACGCTCAGCCAATTCAGGGATACTGCTCAGACCACACCTGTGTGCAGTGGCACTGCAGAGCTTATCTCATGAGTAAAGTTAGGAGCACTGCTTGTCGTCCAAAAAGCCCAGCTCAAGTTGTGCAACAGCTGAAGCCACAGAAGTGTATGAGCGTATCCAGAAGACACGGTGGCTGGCCCAGGTAGCCCTGGGACACAACCACCCCTTTGCATGAAGTGCTCTTGCCTCCAGGTCAGGTCCTGGGGTGTGGGGTAAGCTGAGCCAAAGGTGGAGGCCTTTGGCTGTGGTGTGGTCAGGGGAGAATCAAGGGGCTCCTGCTGTTGCTGGGGAAACAGAAGGTAGTAGTCATCCCAGTGCTGGACTGGGCAGCATGAAGGGGAGCATATGGAGGTGTGCAAGGCAGAGAGTGAGCAGACTGAGGGAGACTGGAGGTGAAGGAGTTGAAAACAAGCAAAATGTGAGGGGCAAAAGAGAGCGAGCTGAGAAAGGAGCAAGAGGGAAAGCAGGAGCAACAGCATTAGGAAGGCAAGAAGGGGAGGGAGCATGGAAGTGGCAGGTACAACACCTTGGATGGGAGTTTTTGTGTCATGAAGAGCAGCAGAGCACGTAGAGGGGTGGCATCCTGGAGGCACTGGAGCTGAGAGCGTTGCACGTGGGAACGACCAGTGAGGGACTGTGGCTGGAGTGGAAGGAGTATCCTTGCTCTCTCCTGCAATGGGAGGAGGCCCCAGAGCTACTGGAAACACGAGTCCTGGCCTCTGCGACTAGCTTCCTTCTGCAGGGGCTTGGGGGCCCTCTTTCCCCACCCTTTCCTTGCGTCCTTCGAGTGCCCTAGATGCTGTTCCAGGCTTTTGACTCTGGAGCAGGCAATGCCTGTTTCATTACTGTCTTCCATCAGGGCCGTTGGGATGCAGTAATTACCTTCGTGCTGCCGCCTCCTACCCTTTTTTCCTCTCCCCTTGTGGCTGGGAAGTCAGAGGCAGTGATGGTGCTTTGAGGAGCTTCTTTTGAAGTGTCTTTGTGAGTCACAGGGGCTGGCAAGTGGTGGGGAATGAGATGCTGGTGCTCGGCACTCTCAGATCGTTTTGGCTCCCTTGTGCCTGTGGCCAGAGCAGTGTGTGCTGCGTGCCTGTCCTAGGAGACACGCAGCTCCTCAGATCTCATCTGTTTTGAGAGGCTCCTGATGAGGATCTGACCTTTAGTGAGAGGAGGAACTGAGACACCAGAGGCATGCCGGCCTGAGTGGCAGCATTGCAGTGGCTTTTGATTATGTCCATTGAGTCAGGCTTAGCCAGAGCCTGTTGTTTTAGGTAAATGCAGTGCTGGCTTAGGGTGCTGCATAGGTGCTGAGTTGCCCCATGGCAGCAGTGGGATGAGTTTCTGCTGGCAACTCTGTCGCAGACTGTCAGTACAAGAAGATGGACTTCTTGTCTCCTGTGGTACATGGAGGCCGTGGGATACTCTGTTAGGGCTAAGTCAAGCCAGATATCTGAGGACCGTTTGCACTAAAATGAGGGTTTAGATGGCATGTGTGTCCCGGGAACCACCCCAGAATCCTCCACTCCTTGGACCTCTCCCTGAAAAGCTGGAAGGTGCTTTTCATTATTGCTGAAGAGTAATGGGTTTGAGCCAGCCACCACAGTCCCAGTGCAATTACACGTGCACTGAGCTGATGCCTGAAGGATCACCCGTCCTGTCCCTTATTATCGTCTGGTTGAAGTTGTCAAGACAGAAATGCAGATCCTCCTGTTGATTGTGAGGACACAGAACTGATGTTGAGCATTTCAGGGATGCTGTCTAGAGCAGGAGGATAGCCAGCCTGCCAGTGAAACCTCTATATGCCAGCCAGAGCAGAGCCTGATTAAGCTTATGAAACCTGACAAGATCACAGCCCAAGGTAGTATTGCTGGAGGCTGCTTGACTGGGAACCGTGTTCCTGCTGCAGCAGCACGAGCATTATGAATGTGTCACTTGAAGCCTGTCATGACACACATCTAGCCCTTGAGTAGGGAGCACGTGAAGGTCTCTTACAATTGTTCGCCTGCCAACAGCATGTAGGAGCTTCCTCCCAAAAGAGGCAACGGCTACATCTGCCTGCAAAAGCAGGAGCATTCTCTCATTGTGTGCAAGGTGATGCTCCATCTCAGCTTTGGACAGGTGGTCTCCTGAAGAAGCACGTGCTGGCCAGGACACAGCAGGTACAGTTACCCCTCCAGCTTGGTTAATATGTGTCCACCTCTCAGAGTCAAGCTCTGTGACCTGCAAAGGACATCCCTGTAGCCCCCCTGCATCACTCAGACTCCTAGCCAGGAACTGTTACCTGTTTGTCAGGGCATGGCGGTCAGTGCCCGAGAGCACTGTGTGCTGCCTGCTGTAGGGTTGGCAGCCAACAGAGCAGGGACTGGTGCATGGAGCACTGTGGCCTGCTCACCATCACCTAAAATAAATTCTATAGCAATGTATCCCATGGTACAACCTGGGTAGGAGCTTACCTGGCTCACCTCTGCTGTAATAGCTATTGCAGGGATCTTTGTGCTGCTTGTTGTGGATCTGCATGATATCAGAGGCTTATACTTCCTAGCAATCAGTATTTCTCACGCAGGCACTGCCCTCATTCCTGCTGGTCAGATTTATGTTCAGCTGGGAGAAGCAGCGACTTCTTAAACCAACCAGCTCTTATGCCTTTGTTTCCCTCAGTCTCACAGGGTTAATCTCCTTCTTGGCACCTGATTATTTGCCTCTGTGGGGAATACGCACAGGTTTGCTGGATACATGTTTGAAATTCTCATTCTGTTGCCTTTAATCCTCATCTGAGAGCTGTGGCCGGGTCACGGGGGCTGGGGGTGGGTTAATAGCTGACTCCCCACAGGATCCCGCTCCTGAGAAGGTCTATTTTCTCTGCTCCCCTACCCCCCCANTCTCTAAGGGAAGTATTGTAGTGAACAGACCACTTCCAAAACAGTTACTAAACATTTTGTGTTCTCTGCGAGGCCACTGAGCATTGGTATTTCCAGCTTAGCACTGGAAATTTCCAGCTGAGAGACAGAGGTGGGGCCTCACAGGACTGTGTGATCAGCTCCTCTTCTCTTGCTCCTGCCATCAGCTCCTCTGCTCCACTTCTGAAACACACCCAGCATTGACATGGGTGGCACAAACATCTCCATACCTCCATGAACCACCAGCTTCTCTCCCTGTCCCATGACTCTAGCTCTTTGCCTGGTGCTTCTGCAGGAAGCAATCCCCAAAACTTTTCATGCTGAGTCTCCTTCTGCTGGGGCCTCTGGAGGTGGCTGTAGTTGCCTTTTCAGGGTTCCTCTGCCATCCCATTGCAGTGCTGCCTCGGCAGGGCTGTCACGCCATCCTCTTCCCTTCTTCCAACACCCTTGCTTCTGTGGGTGCAAGACTATTCCGGGTGGATCTTGACGTGCTCTCTGTCCCACCTATATATGTTACCCCTTCTCCTCCAGCCCTGTGGCACACAGGTCCAGTGGCCCGAGCTCCTGGCCCCCCAGTAAGTTATCCATTGTTTTTTAGGATGCTTGGTTTCCTCTCTTTTTGGTTTCCCTCCCTCCGGGTGCCTTTGTTCGTGTGTAATTAGCTGGCACTGCACCCGAGGCGTGGATCCCCGGAGCGCTGTCTCGCTGACATTAGCAGCAGACGGTGACTAAAACAAAGAGACAGCTCAGCGCGCACCACACGCTCACTTTGTACCTCTCGTACTCCTCGCTGCTGTTGGGAGCTCGAAAGGGATCGCAGATGTGGCATAAACGGGAGCGCTTTGAACAAGTGGCACAGTAATCCCTCCCTGCCCCCGCCCTTCTACCCCCCTTTTTGCAGACATTAGTTTGATTAAAATTGCATGAGCCTGCACATGGGCGTGCTTTATTTTCTTTATTTATCTCCTCCTAGTGAGAGCCTGGATTGAGGTCTGCCCTGGGGGAAAGCAGATGGAGGGCTACTGGGGAATTTGGGGTGTTTTCACAAACTTTTCCTCCGTGGGGCTGGTTGTACTGGCCAGACTTGCTTTTCCTGCAAGGCTAAACATGAGCACTTTCTTCCCTGCAGAGCTGACGTGCTTGCTGGTGGTACATGGGCGTGTGCTGGGCAGGCCGGGAGCCCTGCTGGCTTTGCTATGAGGCAGCAGCATCTGGAAGGGTATGGTAGGCTTGCTCTAGTAAATCTTCACCCAAGGCTTTCCAGGTTATTGAGGGCAATTCTGTGGCTCAGGGCGGGTATAAACAGCCACTTTAAAACCTAGCTGACCATATAGAAATTAAAGCAAAATATTGAGAAGACTAAAATAGATATATTCTCTTTTCAGCCAGATTTGTGCACCCAGGTTGTCATGTTACCATTTGTAACAGCCTTCTGTCTTCTCTAGAAACAGAGAGATGGCACCGAGAGTCAGGAGAATGCTTGTCAGGAGCCAGCCACTCTGCAAACAGAGTGTTTTTGGCAATGCAATGCTATGTCGAAACTGTCATACTCCTTGGTGGGCATTTATAGGATGGGCTCTGTCTTATTGCCTTAGCCAGGGCATGTACGATTCAGTTTTTGCATGTTTTCCTCTCTTTTTGAAGAGGAAGATGCTATTTTCTTCCTTTCAGGAGGGCTTATTTTTAATCAAATGTTTGCAAAGTGCAGTGCAACTCTCCAGCGAGGGCTGTTACACCTCAGCATTGGTTTCCTTGGCTTATCATGCCTTCTGTGTGCCTCCGCATATTTGACCAGGAGGAGCAGCAAAAGGAGCTGGCAGCTCCTGCATGTGCTTTTCCCAGGGCACTGTGAACTGTGTGCAAATTTACTCTTTCTTCTCGCATGTCGGTGGGTGATGTGGAGCTCTGTAGAGTTGGGCCAGGGTGAGCTGGCATCTCAGGCACCAGCTGGCTCCTGTGCCCTGAACTCCAGCTCAGCCACTCCACAGGCAGTCAGGTGAGACTCGAAAGCCCGTATGCTTTTTGGAAAGTGGGGACCTAGTGTGAGCAGCAGAAGGCTTCTTTTCTTCCTCCCTGCCCTTAGTGTGAAAGGGTCTTTCATACTACTTGGAGGATGGCGAGGTTGCATGTCATAAAAGTGCAAGATGGTGGTGATTAGTGATCTGTGCAAGGGTTTCAAAACCCCAGTGATTTCCCCCTAAGACAAGAGAATCCCCTCACAGCCTGTCTCACCAGCTGGTGCCAGATATGACCATTGCCTGGTGTTCCTGGGCACTGAGGACAACCTTTAGTGACATTCCTGGGCACTGAAAACAACCTTTAGTAACATCCCTGGGCACTGAGGACAACCTTTACCGACATCTTCACATCTCACCCCTTTAAGGAGGAGCGGCCCCTCCACTTGAGGATGGGACAGAGTCATGCCCTGCAAGAGACTATGCCGGTGCCTCCTCTGGCAGGTCTGGCCGCAGGGTGCAGTTCCCTGGGTTTGACAGGAGTGTGGCTGCTTGTCTGTGCCATGGACTGGAAATTTTAGGCCAGCCAGAAAAGGTTAGCACAACAAAGAGGCAGGTGAGAGGGAGGCATTGAATTTCAATAAACCAGCAACTGGGGAATGAAATCTCCTCACTTAAAATTCAAGCTCTCTGCTCAGGCGTCCCTCTCACTTACCTTGGAGCAAATCTGCTGTAATGCATAGGAAACAGCTCAGCAATTGCAGTCCTGGCTGCCATCAAGACGGAGGCTGAGGTTTAATAAAGACCTACAGAGCTCTGTCAAAAAAAAAATTTATGATCTTCTTGGACTTAATCACTACAAGTCAAATATTTTAATAGGTGAGGGCAAGTGTTTTGCTGGAATTGGATGATCACTTTCATATTTATGCTTAGTTACGCTTGCTCTGTGTGTATTTGGATGCTTGGCCAGGGGCAAGAGAGAGGTGAGGGATGAAAGGGACTTAATATGGGGGGGGGGAAATAGGAGCAGGGGGAGATTAGAATGGAGAAGAAAGCAAAGAAAACTACTGAAGGTTAAAAATATTAACAGCAATTAGACTGGAGTGACTGAGAAGAGGCAGAAAAATAAAGCTGGGCCTTTGAAGAAGAAGGGGATAGACAGTGAAGCCTCTTATTAAAATTTAAATGCTGAGTCTGAAGATAAATGAGAAGCCTGCAAAGAAACAATGAAAATAATATTTTATTTAAAAAAAAAAAAAAGTGGAAGACAGAAAGGAAGGAAATATTTAAAAGGAAAATGAGAGGGTTTTGCAGGTGTGTGCTGTTAAGCGTGTCAGCAGAGGTGCTTCATAATCTCCTCTAATAATGTGATGGGTACTGGGGGCTTTGTAAGAACAAACAAAGACCAAACCATGCAATTATTTTTTCAGTGAGGTAAAGTTCCCTGAGCATGCAAAGCTGACGGTGTCCTCCTTTTGTGAGTCTCCGCAGCTGTGGGTTACAAGCCAACCTTTCCTTCCCAGGGGACTGCATGCCAGGAGCTGCTGCTGCTGACAACAAGCACAGCCTGTCCCAGGGCATTCCTGGCTTTCGCCCCAGATGCGGGGAGACTGAGGAAGCAGCGGTTTGGTGGTTGCCTGGGGTTGCACAGCCAACAAGGCAGTCCCCACTGTGCCTTAGGAAAATGCTGCCATTCTCCACTCAAAAGCATTGGGCTGTGGGGGGCTGTTTGTCAGGGTTTGATCTGTTTTGCTGTGCCTCAGTGGAAGTGGTTGGGAGTTTTGGGAGAGAGAGGATGTGGTGCCCTGCTTGCTAAGGAAGAGAAAATCCCCCATTGGACTACTGAGAGGATGTGTAAGATGGTCACTTATTTTGTCACTAGTTAGGTCCTTGGCACTGTGCAATTTCTTAACATGGTAGGACTCGACTCTGATAGATGAAGATGTCAGACTGCTCTGGGGAAGTATGATGTTGCTTGCATTTGTGGGTGGCTGGATCTAACCCACAGACAGGCAGGTAGAAGAGTATCATTACTCCAAGGCTGCCTGGTGACTTCAGTGCTGACTGACTCCATGAGCAGCTGTGCACAGCAAAATGGGGAACAACTGAGTTTACTGACCTTGCCATTCCTCCTCTCCCAGTGGAGAAGTTTCTTTATGAGCTGCCGACCTCCCATCAGGGACAGTCTTGCTGCCATCCAGGCAGTGCATGCATGGATGGGGCAGCATGTGTCAGTCTCTTCACAGAGATCACATCTTCAGTAGGGAGGTGGTGCTGCATAGTTTGGTGGAAAGTCCTGTCTCAAAACCTGTCACAACAGCAAGTTATTCAATGTCCATGATAAGGCTATAGCAGTTGCCATGAACTCTAGAGGTAGAAAGCAAACGTACAACTCTTCTTCTCCTTAGAGGAAAAAAGCTGAATCACAGGGACTTCACTGACCATGGCTTAAAATAAACAAAGGAAGAAGGAGGCTGGTGGAGGTGAAACTCAGCAGGGCGGTCATCACAGCCCCTGTTAGGCTGCACATCCTTCCCACCAACTCCACTGCTGTGCTCAGGGTGAATATGGTACATGGCTGCCTCTTCTCTCAGCCCGTATTTCCAGGGTACAAACGTCCTGCGGGCTGTAGGAAAGGGCTCCTGTGTCAGACTTAGCTGAAGCCAAGAGAAGGCAATATTCTCAACGTGGTAGTGTGTACCTCAGCAGCTCTATGGGTTAAAGGAGGAGCATTTGTCAGCCTCCTAAGAATTTATTCTTCACATTTTTCTCTTATTGGTTTTGAGCACTCTTGGGGGTTGAATTTGCATTGGTGGCACGAAATGAATTGGGTTTTCACTTGCAACATTTGAGGTACTGAGTTTTGCATTTGGCCAGAATGTCTCTTCCACAAGCTCATGACCCCTCCCCTCCCCAACCACTCCTTATGTGGACACGCTTATCAAAGTAAACTGCATGGAATAAAGTCTGCTGCAGAACTGTTTTAATAGGCAAGTATAACAGGCTGCATTAGTTTAACAGAAATCACTTTGTATGGATTTTTCTGGCATAAACTGGTCCTTAATAGATCCAGAATATCTGAGGATGACTGAGTACTCAAATAAACTTGCAATGAATTTTAAGGGAAAATTGCTTTCTGTCTCTTTCACATTAGGGTATTTTTTTCAGCGATGGCTGTAAGAATGAACTTTTTTGTTTTAAAAGGGTGTTTTATTTTTCCTTTTTAAAATCACTCCTCTGCTTATTTATTTGGGGGGAGTAATATGCAGTATTGCTGTATAATTTTGCTATAGAGCAGTGGCATTTGGAAGAACTTGTCTAGAAAAGGTGTTTGGAGCCTGTCCTAGTTTTGGCTGTGATAGAGTTAATTTTTCTTCGTAGTAGCTGGTACAGCACTATATTTTAGGTTTACATTGAAGAGAATGTTGGTATGCTATCATAACTAGTGTTGGCTTAGTTGTTGCTAAGTAGTGCTTATTCCAAGTCAAGGACTTCTTCCCAAGGAGAGCTGCACAAGAAGCTGTGAGGGAGCATGGCCAGGACAGCTGAGCTGAACTAGCCCCAGGGCTATTCCATCCCATAGGAGGTCATGCCCAGTACAGAAACTGGGGGCAGTTGGCTAGGAGGGGCAAATCACTGCTGGGGCACTGGTCAGCAGAGAGGAGCAACTGCATTGGGCAGCACTTGTCTTTCTTAGGGGTTGATTCTCTTTTTGTTAGATTCCTTTTCTTGCTATTATTGTTGTTATTTATAGTAATTTGGGTTTTTTTATATATATTACTTAAGAGCAGTTTGATAGCTACAATTATCTCAGCCCACGAGTTTTTTTGCCATTCTCCTGTCTATCCTGCTGGGAGGAGGAGGAGTTAACAAGCAGCTGCATGGTATACTCTTACTTGGTGATGGGTTAAACTGCGACAAAGCCTTAGATGTGAGCATAGAGTCTTCTCCCATCTCTGCCACGAGCTGCATGTGAAGAGTTTTTCCCAAGGAAAGTTTCTTCCAAGTGCTCCTGTTAATAGGATCAAGCCAGGACTTGGGAGCTGTAAGAGTTTGACTGAAGCTCTCATACGTTATTGATTTCCCCACTTTTCCTTCTGTGCTGTCTTAATTCCACTAGTTTTTCAGCCACCCTTGAGTCTACCAGGCAACAGGACACCTGAATGCGTAATGTGCTTTACAAGGGTTTTGGGGAAAAATAAAAGCAGAATTATTAAGGAAAAAAAGAAAAGTCTTTCTTGCCATTGTAATGTAACAGGAAAAGGAACAGGCTAAAGCTCTCTTTCTTTTTGAAGGTCATGTTTATAGGAATTGATCTGTGCTCTGAAATATGATAGCCTTTTAAACTTTCTTGCTTTGTATGTCGAGGTTATGGGGAACAAAACACTGATAAGCTAGGAGGGAGAACACGTCCTAGCTATACCAGAAACCAAAGCTCCCGAGCCTACCTTCAGTGGATTTTTTGTTTGAGTGGATGAGTGAGTTTCTTGTTTTAGACAGGATAGTGGAGTGGTACCGTAGCTGAATTCGGAGATTTATTTTATAAAAGAAAAAGAAGAAATGTGAGCAGCAGAACTGGTGAAGCTTGGTTTCCTGTGGGTTTTGCTTCATAGTTGAATTCCTTGGTATCGAGTAAAGTGCAATCATTGCTTTTCCTTGGTTGGAATTTCTTCATGGTTTTCTTCCAGGTGACTTCTTTGGTTTCTAAGGGTTGACTAAACATTGCATTGCTAACTGCAACATTAACATGCAGTGAGTGTCTCCTCTAGTTCTCCAGCAAAGTCCAGAAACCTCGGAAACTTACTGCCGAACTGCTCTCCTTTTCTCAGTGTTCATTTGAGAGCTTAAGCCTCTCTTGAAACAGTAGCCATTTGCTTACTCACACATGCACTGTCATTGCCTGCTCTCACCTCATCAGAGGTGTCCATATGGTGGACACACACCATATCCTGCTCTTCTTTTGGCTGAAGCACTAGGGTAATGCTTCTGCAGTGTGCAGTTTGAAGAGCAAGCCTCATCGCCTGAGTTCTAAGCTGTGCACAGGGACTGAGTCATCACAGACTTCCAAGTCCCATGGTGGTACTAACAGGGGATCAGCCAGACTCCTACACCAGCTCCTTTTGCGCCACAGGAGGAAAGCTATTAAATGGATTATGGGTCCATGCACCTGCCCTGAGGTAAATAATTCATCTACCCTGACCATTCGCTATTGATGCGCTCTGCTCTTGAGACTGCAGTGATCGTTCACATGGACTAATTGATCATAACTCTGCAGGTAAACTCATTTATTTCCAGATGTACTTGATTGTCCAAAAGCCACTTGGATCAGATAGCTGAGTGAAGTTTATTCCCCTCACAGACAGTACAGAGTAAGGGTGATGCAAGAGTAAGTATCTTATCAGGATCTCACTGTGTTCTTTACTTGCATACCATAGGTCATCTACATGAGAGATCTTGGGCTTTCAAAGATAACAGGTGCTTGTGAGGCCAGCCATTGTCTTTGTGCAAGAGAAGGTGAAACAGATCCTTAGGAAATTCAGCCTGAGACATCAGGCAGAGCTGGTGGCACTTCTGAATGAGAAACATAAGTGGCCAAAGCATTACAGGAAAATCTTTCCTGTTATTGCCTCTGCTGAGATCCTAAGTGTCTGTAGGAAGAGGTTAGCCAGAGGCTGATACAAAAGCTAGAGATGCAAGAAGGTACTGTCCAAAGATACTTAAATGCTGAGAAGCCCGTCCTTAAGACTCCTGTCTTTCAATTCTTTGAATCTTGCTCCCTTGTTTTTCTTTCCTAGTAGCCAGGACGTTTAGAGATCCCCTCTTCTTTTAGCTGCTGAGAAGAGCTTCTCTCACCCTCCTTCTGCTCAAGAGTTTTCAGACTGTAGTGAGTTGATGATGTTTCCATTACTCTGTGCTTTCCTCAATTTGCTGAGCAGACAGAAACCAGCGGAGTGTCTGCTGCTGTTCCTGGGCACGCCTCTCATGGTGTCTCAGACAGTTAAACCCCAGAGCCTACCTCTGCCAAGGGCATTCCCGAGAAGCAGTAGTGCAAGTGAAATACTTTATGCTGGTCATTTTGCCATTTGCCTGCAGGGTAGTGACTAGCAGCTGGGAGACTGGCAGCTTGCAAAGCCCTTTGCACTCAGATGCAGTGGTGAAACAAACATTAACTGGGAAAAGTGAAAAGTGGAGCTGTCTGGAGACCTGCAGACAGCAGTGTATCAGCTGTGCTTGGCTCTCATGCAGAGGCTTCACCAGTAGAAGGCTGGAAGTGCTATTAATAAAATCCTGGATTCTACTGGAGTCAGTGATATTGATCCTACATTGGAGACATCATGGAAACTTCCTATTTACTAGTTTATTTTGTGACTTATTTAGTGTTTTGAGTGGGTTTTTAATGTACTACTTTGATACAGTGTGTACCTTTGGGTTAATGATAGGTACACCAAAAGCATCTTCTCCTTATTTTAATGTGAGATTTATTTCCCGAATTCTTATTTTTAAACACTCGCCTGCTCCTGCAGGGTATTTGGGCTATCCTGGAAAAGTTGCAGTACTGTGCTATAGAAGACCTGCTTGTGTTTTGCCAGACTCAGATCTTTTCCTTCTGAAAGGGATGTACACCATCAATGGTGTGCATCTGTGCTACTGGCTCTGAGTGAGCCATCTTCCTGTAGGACTGCTCACTCTTTGAGGGTCACTCTGTTGAACAGGACAAGTAATCAGTGGCTGTACAGGTGGAGTAGGTGTCCATGACTTTCTGAAATGGTGCTGCCATTCAGCATTTCGCCTATGTCATGGAAGACCACCTGATGGTTTCTGTGTGGAGAACTCTGCTGTCAGTTCATTGAGGTTGCCTGAAGCCCTCACAAGTGGGGAAAAGCAAAGCTTCCCCTGCATAGTAGTCATACCACCTCCATGTAAGAAGGGTCCAAGAGCCCTTCCAAAAACATATGGAATACAATGTGCTTGGCAGCAGCTAAATGATAAGTGAATCCTTTCCAATTGTCAGTGTAGTTTAGGAGCTGCTGCTCTTAGAGGTGGTGAACAAAAGAGCGTCTTCATGCACCTTGCCAAGGCAGTGCAGAACTTGATGACAGAGAGCCATCATTGTTTCCATCAACTGATCCTTGTTCACAGCTCTTCCCACTGTGTCGATATGCCCTGTCATCTTCCTCATCTCCTTCAAATACAGCATGATTTGTAGGGAAAAGTGATGTTCCCTTCTGCAACTGCATGTGGGCATGTTGCTTCTTTATCTGCTTTGCAGATAGTGCCGCTTTTCAGGGAGAGCAACTTGATGGTGGTCATGTGTCATTGGGGTGATAGCCAGAGAGGTTCACAGAAATCTGGAAGAAGGTGGGAGAAGTGGGCAAAAGGAAAGGCACTGGATGCTTCAGAATTACCAGACTGATGAATATAAAAATAAATATATTTATTAAGAGATTTTAGTATAAAAATGCCAAGCACTCTCCTGCAGAAAGTCAACTGGTTGTATGTGCCAGACTAGCTTTTGCAGGCTGGAGCTACACTGGAGCAAGTCTCAAAAGCCTGTCCAAGCATGGCATTTCACCTCTCCTCTTTTTATCCTCTGTACCCCAAATCACTGTCACCTGAACTGGAAGAAGCTTGGAGCATGAAGAGCTTAAAGAGGAGAAATGACCATAGCCATGTGCTTAAGAGGCAAAATTGCAGAGGTATGGTAGAAAAAAACCTCATTGGGAAAATAGATTTGCCAGAAGTGGATGTTAGCTGGTTTTATCTGTGATACTTTGATCAGATTTCAGAAGTATGACAACTCTTCAGCTGAATTTGCATTGCTCATTTTAATTCTACTTTCCACAGTCTCTAGTGCAGAGGAGAGCAGGTGGACCTCATGGTTGGAGAGCTTGGACTCCATCCTGCAAGAGCCAGACTGTGCCTTTCATTCATCACTGAAGTGCCAGCTTTGGATTAACAGTTTTGAGCTGCCAAAACCTTGTTGGAGGAAGGTAGCTTGGAAATAGCCAAAAGAATCAACATCCTTCGTTCCAGCTTCCAGAAGTCTCTCCAGCTCACACCGTCTTTGTGGCTCAGTTAACAGTTGTTGTCTGGTGAAGATATATGTTTGTACAATACATGATTAACAGTTTCCATGCTTAAAATAGGACTGATAGAGAAATTAACATTTTCTACTCTCATATTTGATATGGGGGATTTTTCTGTTCTTCAAAACTTTTTTCTCAGGATTTTCATTTTGTCTTCCCGTGGGAACTGAAGACTCAGACCTCACCTGAGCAGAAATTTGGGCTGTAATAGGTTATAAACTATAATTCTATGCTTCCTTCAGTTCTTTTCTTGTGAGGGCTGATTCCTCTGCTTCAGCAGGAGGAGTGTTATTTGGAGGCAATGGACTCACATCTCAGTTTGGGAGTCTTTAGAGTTCTTAGTTTAAAAACTGCTGCTTGAAAAATTGACTCCCACGTGTGTCTTAATTTGTGTCATTTTGCCTCAGAGGAAACAATAAATAAATAAATCAGTTTAAGGAGTAACTGGCCAGAAGAGGTCATTGGAAGTTCAGGTGCTAGGCTTTGCAGGTCTCGGGATAGGTCAGGTCCACCAAGGCAAATGGGAGAAATGCACTGGCAAGGTCACAAAATGTCCCTTATTGCAGGAATGAAGGAAAACCAGCTCTCACAAAACACTCCTTGGACCTCACTGTGTGATCTCTGCCGAGCTCTTCCTAATCTCTGTAAGCAGCTCTTGGCACTCTTATCTCCAGTGTTGCTCTTGGACTTGTGTAGCTGAAGTAGAGGAGGATTCTCCTTGAAAATTGATTTTTGAGATGAGCAACTCACCTGACTATAAAGCACCACAAACATTATTATAGTCTGGGGGAACTATGGCCTGAGATGTATTTTGATTGTTTAGAAATGATACTACATGACTTTCCCTGTTCAGCTCTTTGTGTTTCCTGCCAGCTTAAGTGCACCAGCTTGAATGAATTAAGGCTTTTTAAAAATTGCAGAAAGGGGGATTTCTAAGCATCACATTTCTATCATTTCTTAACTTCAGCTTCAGAGGTGTAAAACATTAAGACAACATTGCTCACATAGCTTCAGAGGAGCCCGGGCTGTGTCAGCTCGTCAGATCCCTGTTTTGCTGGGGTTTGTTTTTCTCTCCCTGTCTGTCCTGCAGGCTCTGATAGGCTGTGGCTTAGCCAGTTGCCCTGTGCCACTTTAAGCCACAGCAAATTCCCATGTCTCTGATCTTAGCTCACAAGTGCTGTTAAATAAAACACATCAGCTTAACCCTTGGTGGAAGACGTGTGTGCTGATGTGCTCTGCCCTCATGTTTGCAGTGGCTTAAGCTTGCCTTAAGCTGCAATAGCTCGCTGGTGGCACTTGGGATCAGCAGGAGAGCTAAACCTTCACAAAGATGAGATTATAGAAGAGAGAGGGAGACAGAGAAGAGGTTTGTGAGCTGACTAACCTTGACTTGCTGCTGGAGGTTATTGCCTCCACAGGTGAGCCGTTGATGTGGTGCGTGGTGGTCTGCAGCCTGCTGCTGCTCTCTCCCAGGCTCAGTTTTGGAGTGGGTTGATGGGGTGCTCAGCTGGCAGCCTGGCAGTGCAGCTGGGGCACTGGGAGGTCCCCTGACCAGGGACACACCAAGCAGAAGCCAGAGTGTGAGCATCACCATGGGCAGAGCTGCAAGAGCAGTGCTGCAGTATGCCTGAATCTCATCTAGGTCTGTCTGGAGTTTCTGGCCTGATGAACAGGTTGTGCTGTGACCACAGAGCCCATTGAGGAACTGTGTCGTGTCAGGTGTGAGACAGCAGAGCAGCAACATCCAGGCTGTAATGAAGCACAAGTTTCCCCATTGCGGGGAAGGAAAACCGCTGACCCTTTAGATGTCATCCCTGCCACCACCTTGTGCCATTTTTTTATTCACAGGCTGGTTTGCGTGTTCCTCCTTACAGAGAGCCTCTTCCTTGCAGAGCAGGATTGCAGAAAATGTGTGCACATGTGGAGAAGTGAAGGTTTCCCTCTCTGCAGTGGCTGGGGGATGAAGGCACAGCAGAGGCCTGTGCTGTCTGCTTCTGCCCTGCACACTGCTCACCATGCTCTTTAAGTACCTCCGTGTCCCCAGCACCTCAGCCTGTCTGTCGTTGGGTTTGCTCCACTCAATGACCCAACTGATTGTTGCTTAACAAACAAATGGTGATTCTCCCTTCTGGAGTGCTGCCTTGTCCTTCTACTACTCCTTTCTGGTTTCAACTCTTTGTTTTAATGAGGTCACTTGAAATTTTCCACCTAAATTAGCTGTCCTAATAACCAGATGATCCTTGGGGTGCTTTGGAATGGGGTGGGTGGAGAGAAGGAGCTTGTAGGTGGGAATCATAGAATCGTTATGGTTGGAAATGACCTTTAAGATCAAGTCCAACCACTAACCTCACACTGTCAAGCCCATCACTAAACAAAACCGTATGCCTCAGTACTTCCATCTATGCATCTTTTGAGTATC
>WBNH01009082.1:0-26353 GCA_013401255.1 Urocolius indicus
ACCATTCTATGATGCTATGATACAGTCGTTAAATAACAACTATGACAAAATGATGTAATCCTGTAACCTTTTGAATATCAAAGTCCAGACCCTCTCTGAAGCCAGAAAGGACTTAGGTTCAACTTCCAAATATTGCAAAGAAGTTTTGTCTCAAAACAGAGGAACAGCTTATACAACAACTGCCACTTTTTGAAAAAAAAAAAAAAAACTAAACAAACCAACAAATTAACAAATCCCAACAAAATCCCTTGTAAGATTTCAATGCACTTAAACCTGAACTGAATTTAAGATTAACCCCTATCTCTTCTGTCCCTTCTCCTGAAAATAAGCATTTGAAAAATCTTTTTGTAACACAAGCTGAATTGGAGGCTGACAGAAATATACTGGGTTTGGGTGGTGGTACTGGAAAAAAGAAGAGATTTCAAACCTGAAAGAGACAATTTGGACAAACATATAACTCAAAAATTCTGAAACCATATTTCAACAAGAGTGTTTAAAATGAAAGGAGACTTTAGGAATATCACAACATAATTATCAAAAGTAGAGTGGGAGCCTGTGCACGTGCGGACAACGTATGGATAAAAATTTGAGATACTATTAACAATCAGTCTGGAAAGTTTAGATTCAGGAAGTTTAGAAGCATTTACCCAACATTTCACAGAAAACCTTTTGTCATATCATAATTTCCTTAATTGGCATGTCTGAAATATATGGTACATCGTGATGGGAAATATCTAAGCCAGATGAAAACTGAGCAAACTCCTTGCATACTCTTGATTTTCCCAATATGAACAATATATCATGCTCCAAGAATCTTCTAACAGCTCAGTCTTTCAGAAGATGTTACAGATTTTGTTTTTTTCTAGGACCAGTTTATTATCATTAATTAATAACTTTCTGGGATTGCAATATCACATTTGTTATACCATATAAGTGTCGTTGCTTAATGGAGTGGAGCTTGGACAAACTGCAAGGTATTATATGACAAAAGGCTGCAGAGAAACCCCCAGCTCCAAAGCTTGAACAAATAAACAGAGCAAATGAAAAGTTGTTTTCTTGTTCTTCTGTGCACTCAATGGAAAGAAACTATCAAACTTTTGCACCCTACTGCTCCAAGATGCATTAAAAATCTCTCTTAGTTGAGAGAAAAGTGTGTCAACCATCATTGCTCAATTTAAGGGGAAAGAAATCTATTTTTGTAAAAGCTGTCAGTGAAAAACTTTAAACATTCACTCAGGCTCGAGAGTGCTCCTGTATTTCATGCTTAATGGGCCAAGTTTAGAGAACCCTGATGCTGATAGCCAGAATTGACCCATGCTGTGTGTTGACAAAAGGCACTCTTACATGACACTTAGTTTTCTACTAAGATAAGAATGCAACTTAATTTAGAGCATCTTCCAAGTAGTTTTGGTTTTCTCTGTTCAGCAGCTGTAGGGTGCAAGTACATGGTACTTGTCATATCAGATTAGATCAATGAAGCCACTGAGCTCAGTGCTTTCCTAGGCCAGTTCGCTGAGGTTTCTGAAAGTGATGCCAACTCCAAACTCCCAGCACTTGAAAACAAAGCATACATGGTAGACCTGGGGGTGGAAGTGTGGGAAGTCAGGAGCTGAATCTGCTCTACAGTAATAAGCTTACCCTGAAGTGAGAAGTTTCCTTATTGCCACTGTAGCACATGGAGCTTACCAGGGTTATTGCAAAGCTTCACACAGTTCCTCATGTGATAATTACATGTGATGGCTGCACCTCTGATCAGTTAGAAGAAACAGGCATGTAATGGTCATGCATTAGTACTTAAGGAAAAGCTGCAAGTGAAGAGAAAATAAAGGATAGAGGGAGAATATGATCTTTAAAAGACTGAAGAGAGTATTACATTGCCTCTATCAATGTGTGCTGAGACAAAGTCTGTTCCTTTACAGATCTCTTTCCTTTTACAGTAAAACACTGAAGCTGAGCACTTATGAGAAATACTTGGTGCAAAACCAGCAAATTAATTCTGAGCAATAAACTCTAATGTGAAACCCTAGCTAGGAGCACTGTAAATACTTACATACTCTCATCTAACCTTTTTTTCTACAAACCTGTAGTAACAGCAGGGAGTGAGTATTATAACTTTAGGTTAATGCCAGTCTAAATGTTTACTGAACTTTATTCCCAGACATCAGTGTTTAAGTCTAAAACAGTGAGCTAAAGGAACAGACCAGGAAAATACCCTTCTTCTTTAGACTATAATCAGAAGTTAATTTTGTATTCATATCCCTTCTTGTTGCCATTTAACTCAGAAAAAAAAAAAGGAGAGGACACCTCATTTACACCACCTGCTTCCTTCAGTTCAATCTTTCTATGGGAATAAGGTTTTGAAATTCTTTTGTCTAATTAATTTTGTTTATAATATGACCATGATAAGGCATTCTGTCCTATCAGATGTGATTCACTGATTGACATTTTAAACGAGATGTGACAAATTCACAGTTATCTGAGAGGTACATGCCAAGTGCTATTGAATGAAGTTCATTTACCATTAAATCAGTCTGCTTCTAAACATTTAGGAAGATAAGATGCGCTGGGTGTCACCATCTGCAAACAAGCACATTTCAGACTCCTGTTACTGTTAACTCCCCCCTAAGCTAGGCTTGCAGTTGTCATTGGCATTTCTTAGCACAGTGAGTTAAAAAATACAGTCAGATGTCCCTTAGCATCAAAATGGACTATAACCTCAGCACAGAATGATGAGTTCATGTATATGGATTACTTAATTCTGTAAAAAAAATGCTAAACTTCTAATATACTTATTTTGCATTCCTATTTTCACAGTTTTGTGCACTCCCATATTTGGTTTCTGACTTTTAATTAATTTATTTCTTTTTACTGTCTGTTTTTTCTTCATTCTCATACTGAAAAGATAATCATCCTGCCACTTTCCTTAGAGATACCAATGACACTGGCTGGCAGACATCTTGGAGACCAAAAAAGTTGCAAGAGCTCTTCATTGTCACCAGCTGGACAGGGGAAAAAAATGCTAACGAGCTACCAGTTAGTAGAGGTGCACTGTCTCCATAACCTATATCCTGCCTACATATTTCTTTCATTGTCCACCAAAATACCCACTTGTAATGTATACCTACTGTACATGTTCAGTGTCAATTTCAAATAAATACCCCTCAACTTTCCAATAGATTATCTCTAATATTTGTAATGAATTCCTCATCAAGGTTCTGTCAAGGTGAATTAGCTGAGCTAGAACACGTTACCAACATGGCATAAGGTTCCCAGGCCTCAGGCTACCTAATTTACAATGAGCTTTTTTCATTATGTGGGACGCACAGATTCCCCAGGCATCTGCAAAAGCACCTTTGTCTTCTCCTTCAAACTCTCATGATGTTTACAGGAAATTTTTGGTAACTCAAGGGCTGTAGAAACTTTCACTCCACAGATCATACTGACCAAATATTGCTTATTTCTTTTAATCTCCTAACTTACTTTTCCCTGTTTCTTATTATTTTAATAAATTGCATTTAGGTCATTAAGTTCTCTGGGTTAAGAACTGGGGTTGCCTGCTTTACAGGGCTCCTGGGTAACTTAATAAAGCAGGCTAATTTAATTAACTATGAGTGTGTGCACTGCAGTATCAGAAGGTAGATCTGGGTAGATATAGGTTGCACACTGCATTACCCATCTGATGATATATTATCATTACATAGGCCTAAGTCTGTATTTTAACTTAGAGTATGTTTAAAGTAAAAAGTATTGAAGTGTCAAACTCTCCAAATTTTGGACCCAAGGAATAATTAAGAAACTTTCCATACTTGCCAGGTCAGGTGGTTTCCTGGATCATATCTTAGATGGTTTCACTCATTGATTTAATATACCTGGCCCTCTTAGTCCTCTCCTTTGAGTAGTAAAAAGGTATTAATTGAACTTTGCATCCACAGGACATGCAGCCTAGTGAGACTTTTAAGGTCTAAATAGTGTAACTGCTTGGTATACCGTTACATTATCACTTCTATTGCTTTAGCAGTTAATAGTATGGACACTACGGAAGAAATCCTGTACTTAAGCCATATAGTTGCATAGATAGTAGAGATGTGGCTATCATATGTACTGACATTAGGATATTTTGCCCAGATTATAGAAGCAAGCACAGAAAATAACAGATTTATTAATTTTTTAAAGGTAAAGATAATATGAGAGAAAAAACTCCAAGCCTTCACCTTCACACACCTAATCAGAGATTTGACATCACATTTTTTCAACATTTCCATTTTGATAAATTAAATATGATTATTGGAAGTGACCAAACACCTGTGTTCATTAGATAGACTGGGAAAATAATGAAGATGGTAGCCAAATTTTGATATATTATACACACGCACACATAAAATCTCCTACTTATAATCTCAGATCTGCTGTTTTGGAGCTCCAAAGAAGAAAAAAAATTTTAAAAGCAGCTATATTGAAAATATAATAATATCAGTGCACTTACCAGTCCACAACAGGAAGTGGAGAGTAGAGGTTGAAATACCGACAGCAAGCATGTGCGTAATGGTTCAGCAGACACGTTCTCCTACGTTTGGTAGCTTTCCATACGCAAAGCTAATCAGTGCCCTTTGAACATATACACAGTGTTTTCCAAACTAATTATGATGCTGGCATATGGTTCATTTACCAAGAAAGAAACAGGCAGACATTTTAAAAGCACTGTCATGACCATTATGGCAGAGAAAAAGTTGGCCACTGTAACAGGGTCTGAGCCAATATTTATTTAAATCATTGCAAAGACTTTCACTGATTACACAGTGGACTTTGGATTTGGTCCACAGAAAATGGAGAGTCTTGCTGAGATTCCTGGACTCAGAAAGAGACAGAGACTACTATAGCACCACCAACATTCAGCTAAACATAAACTGTTCTTATAAAAAAGCCTGTTAGGCATAATAATGAGGAAAGTAAAAGGATCCCTTGGCTTCTGAAAATGAAAGAAATTATTCCTACAGAATTGTAATAAGCTTATATTATTCAATAATAACTCTAGTTGGTTTCTAAAATCCTACTAATCAAAATTACTGAATAAGAGCATTCTCCAGCAAATGGTACGACAGTTTCCACACAACTGTAACAATATAAGACAATATGTCATGTCTTGTTAAAGCTTGCCTAAGTAATCCCAAGAGAGATTTCTGGTTACAGCATGGTGCTTACAGTCCTAGTAGGGGTTCAGTTTAGAGTCATTCCCAAATAAGTGTCTGCAAGCCCCTCAGATTAATCCCAAACATTTCAGCTCAGACCATGAAGTTCTGCAGAAGCCCCAAGGCTAAGGACAGTCTAGGGGTTTCCTCACCTCCAGTCTCACTGTCCTGGCAGTGCTTCCACCCATCCTGCAGGCCTCCAGCAAGGAAAACAGTGAGCAACAACCTCATGATTCCTTGTCTTGGCTTCTTCCCTCTGTGTCCCCTCTCATAGTATTGAGCTCTCCACCAGCCCTAGGCTGAAACAGACAAGGTGCCTGCCGAGTGATTGCACTACTTTGTGCAGTGCAACAAAGCTGTCACGGTTTTGTGTGGAGCCACTTCAGGTAATGGGGAAGGGGCTGTAAAGATGGCTCCTGTAAGAACTTGCTCACAACTCTCCCCAGCTCTGAGCCAAACCCACTTCTTGGGCTGAGCCAATTAGATGCCTCCACAATCGCTTTTTAAGAAGAAGCCAGAAGAGGAGGGTTCTTCCTGTTCCTTCTTGCTGTCCTTCCCTCTTTTCCAGCTGGTGGTGGTGCAAAGACTTGGAAGACAGAAGGAGGTCCGCAACCACGTGGGCTCTAAGGTCAGTGAGGGAAGAAAAGAGGGATAGGGGAGGGAGACTGCTGGTTGTATTTTTCTCATCATCCTGCCTTGTTTTTGCTTTTTGTTCTGTTCTGTTTCTTGTAGGTAGTAGAACAAACTTTCCTACTTTCCTCTCTAAGTCAAGTAGTGGAGTCTGTTTTGCCTGGAACTGTAATTGGCAGTGAGCCCTCCCTGCCCTTGTCTCAATCCACAACAATCTTGGTTATATATATTTTTTCCTCCCATTTTCCCCCATTTCACTGGGGACTCCACCATCCTAACGAGGGTGGAGGTGAATTGAGGCACTGAGCGAGAGACTGTCATGGTACTTCATTGCTGGCTGGGCAAAACCATGACAACAGCTCAGAAGTTTCTAAATGCCATATTGGAGATGCAGTACAGATGATCATGGTTAGGAAGAATGATGAAGGTGAGATAGCTTGAGTTCATTCAAGAGAACACTCAGACCAACAGTAAATATCGCAGCAGACATAGCCCAAAATGAGGCCATCAATGAAGCTGACATTTGGAAACATTTGCACTAACAAGGTTCCTGTCTGGGTACAGACTTTTGGGTGTATCCCAAAAATGCGTTACCACACTGATGCAGTTTATTTTTTTCCTCATTTGAACTATTACAAATCAAACGCTCAGATATAAAATACACATTGTAACAGACTTGCACTACAGACCCAATTCCTATTAACTTTTAATCTGTAACCCTTGTGTTCCTTTTTCATTCCTGCAGCTATTGGAACGATGCAATGCCCTGCTTTCAAATAGGTGCGAAGCTCTTGCTCTAAGCAACATTTTTCTGAAAAGCCTTAAGCTCTGTCTGTCTTAAGCTCACACAACTAAGCGTGAAAAAACATTACTACAAAACAAAAGTATGATGGAAGTGAGTGGCAAGGGACCTGGGAGAGTGCAGGCTGTGAGCTGTGAAAGGGTGCTAGCGCTAGCCCCATCCTGAGCTGGTGAAATGACAGTTGAATACAGAGGTCACATGTTCCCTATGGTTGCTACTATATGCAGCATGCTCATTACAATCTCTTCTTGAGTTTTGCTGTGCAGAGATGCTTTCTTCCTGAGGTAAAATGAAGCCTAAGAGTGTTTTGGATGAGCACAGAACACAGACATGGCATCTATAAAATATGACCTACTCAGTACAAGTGCAAAGAAAGAAAAAAGCAGTGTAAGAAAAGGCTTCTCTAAAATAAACCCTCAAAGGACCATGGAACAGCAAGAATTCTAAACCTTTTCTAAATTTTCAGTTTTAAAGTTTCTTTTTTATTTACATTTGAAATTTATCCAATTTTTTGACACAAAGTGTACTGCAACGAAACTTAGGACTGTTAATTAAGTATTAAAGTGACAAAACAGTTTGGAAGAACATAAATTCAGCCATGCTCTGGCCAAAAAGTCTGACTTCACTGTGAAATGCACCCAAGTGCAGAGCTCCCGAAATCACCCAAGCATCAAATGTTGCCAGTAAAAGAGTTTAGGTTGTGAGGGATATATAACCCAGAATGATTATGCAATAAAATAAATGAGTGTTCACAATTTTATAGGGATTTAAAGAAAACATTTTATATTGTATCAGCACAACAGAAAAAATAGTGATAAAAAGAGAAATATTGTATTGACTTAAATGCTAAAGAGCATATCTGTTAGAAGATGTTACTGTTAAATTGAATACTCTGCTTATTGTACTGTATATTATGGTCTCCAATGAACAAGTCAACACATATGCAAGAAAGCTTTTTCTTAGGAAAATAACCTCTTGTGTTTTCATTCTGAGAAAATAAGTCTTCTCTTTTAGAAGTAATGTGTCAGCAGTTACTTTAACTCTGAAGTCCCTCAAAATCTTTCATGTCTTCATCTTGACATGCATCTGGAAATGATGCTATTAATGTTTCACAGATTATTGTGTCTTTTTAAAGACTAATGAGTTCTTTTATTGCCTGTTTCTGTTTTAATGAAACTGTAGGAGCCCAGATCTTTGTGACTGCAAAGAGATATAGGATCCTTTCTTCATCACAGACTTTAAAAATTATTTTGGACAGCTGGCATGAAAGGGAACTAATTACAGATTTCCCTAACCCTATGCTGGTATCTTAACTTCTGAACCACCTTTTTCCTAGTACAAGATGAACATTAAGTCAACAGCAAAAAAAGTGGAGAACCAGGTCATGTTCTTAAGAAAGTGGTGAAAAACAAAATCTTTACTGCTAGTTAAGCTCTCACAAGGATACCTATAGGGCACATACCATTTTGATTTGGTTTTCTTGTCTTATTCCTAGAACTGGTGCTGTTCCACACCAACAAGCGTTTTATTCCAGAACTTGGTAGTCACAGAAGTATGAGACATCTTCCACTTTACTACTACTAATAATAATACCAGGGAGTGAGAGAGAATCCTAAAGGTAAGCTCTGCTAACAATATATGTATAGACTTAAATGGTTACACACCATCCATGCTGCTCACAGATTCACACAGGTCACCTTCCCCACTCCTCAAAATCCTTGCTTAATTAATTTATATCGTAATTCATCATAATCATAGACAGCTCTAACAAGAACCAATAGCAAAGAAGTTTGCTCATTTATCTTGGCTGACTCTCTTAACTGATTTAAATAATAATTTTGAATGAACACGCTTTATTTAGCATGTTAATTCTTACAGCAAGTACCATTCATCTTTGTAGGAAAAGAGTAGGGATAGACACAAATTTAGGATATAAATTTGTGATACAAAATGGTAATAAAGAAATTGGGCAAACAAACAGAATAAACTTCATCCAGTAATCCCATAGCTCTTCAGTTTCAGAAAATAGAGATGGAGATTGGAAGCAGCAAGTAGAGTCCAAAGTACTGATTATAGAGACATAATCTTTACAGTGTTAATTCATGAGGGTTGAATGAAGCAGAGATGATAGACTGATATTCAGAAATAGGATCTTGACTGGATCACCTGCATCTTATCACCTAAACCTTCAAGACAGTATTAAGAGAGGATCTAGCCAATCTTGAAAGAAACTAGCAAAACCTGACAAAAGAATGCTGTCGGCTTCGCCTCTTTATGCAACTGGTAACAGTGATGAAAGATGCAAAGGGAGTGATAGACCCCGAATAAGTCTGTAATTACTTCCATTTAAAGATGTTACAGCTTCCAAGGCAGAGTGAAATTGTTTTGAAATGAGTGACATTGCATACATCTGGCACAACAAGCACATTAACCAGACAGAAGAGCGTAAGCTCTGAAAATGTCAGTTTTTAGACTAAAAAGGGTTACAGACTTTAATGTCAGTGATTTATTCAGATAACACCCATTAACATTAAAAGAGCATGAGTTATGCTTATAACTTCCCATGTGTCAAGAACAACAAGACTATTCCTCAGAGTCCGCTGAATAGAGAGATCTCTCACAAGCAGATAGGAAATAAAATTTTGCTGAAAACTAGAAAGTTCTGATCTCATCATTAGAACCTACAAAACCTGCAAATTACTGCATTAGCCCTATCAAAGCAAGAAAGACTATGGGCAAAATCTCAGTGAAAAAAAAACTACCAGCATCTGAGCTGCAAATAGCTAGTTAATGTTATCATCTGTGCTCTGTAGCTTTGTCTGCACTTAAGTTTATGAAGCTTACTGCCTATCACTAAAATAATGACATACACCTTCTGCAAGACAGGGTTACACTAGGATGCATGATGGAGCATCGGACATGTGGCTTAGACCATATCAGAGAGATTTGGGGGCTGAGTAAGACTGGAAGAAAGCACACAGATTTTATGTATTTCAGAGCAAGTGTGTCTTGGGAGGTGGCCGATACTGTCTCTGTAAGACAACTGCAAGGGGAACATAAGACACCAGTGTGGAAGACCAGGCTTGAATTAGCCGAATGTTAGGTACGGGATGATGAGCACGGTCTTCAAAAAGAACAAGCAAATTCTGGAGGCCACGTCAAACAAAATAACCTGGAAAAAGGGAAAGGAGGAACCCAGGAACAGACACAGACAACCTGAGGGAGTAGGTAAATTTTCTGATCAAAAAGATACAGGTAGATACAGCACCTGCTGGAACACGAAACAGAACTAAGACAGGGCAGATGAGACTGGATACTGAAGGTTTCAAGAAGGCTAAAGGAGGACCTGTGTCCATTAAAGCACACTTGTCCTCAGAGCATAGAAGGGAGATTATGAGCCCAAGTCTTCCCTCTTCCTCTGAAACCACTCTGTATCCCTGCTTGGCTCACCCAGAAGACTGTTTCAGTTGGCAGTGGTCTTCGCCATTGTTACATCTAGTGATGGGTCTGGTTAGTAGCAAGCAGATAGGGTTTTTTCAGACATTTTGATTAATAATTGTATTAATTGATTATTAATTGCACCACACAGCAAATGCAGACTCTCAAGAATCAGAAAAATCACCAAATTAAATTTTCTTTTCCCGAGTTCAATGCACTGGGAACATGCACAATTTGCTACCATATTTCACTATAAAATCATAGGCAATCTGTTCCTAAATAAATATAACTATATATCCTCACCCACATTTTGTGAGAATAGCTCTAATTTGAAGTTTACAGAATAGCCCTGAGAAGAGCATAAATAGAAGAAAACTGTGTTCCAGAGTACAGATCCTTTAACTCATATATATTTTTATTTCTGTATATAAAAATTCCTGTTGAAGCCAAAAAAAAATAATGAAGATAGATTTGTAAAGGTACACATGGAACAACAGAGAATTGTTCACTATACCTACACCGAGGCTGCTTTCTGTCAGCTGACCAAATCCCTTTTCTCATCCATCTGTATTTGTCCCCTGCTTCAGGTTTATACCAAATCAAAATTTAGGCAAAAAAAGATATATGAAATCCATGCCCTTTATTGCAAAAAGGCATCCTCAGCTCTCTCACAGGCACTGAATGGTGCAACACTGAGATCAATAGCCTTACTTTGCTAACTTATTAACAGTGTGGTCACTCACAAACACTTGAGAAGATCCTGGAGGAAATGTACTGTAAAAATATGGAGAGCATTATTTGTATATAAAATTGATATTGTGGAGAGGAAGGTGCTGGTCTCTTCTCCGTGGAATCCAGTGACATGCCATGAGGGAATGATTCGAAGCTGTGTCCATCAGGGAAAGTTTAGACTGAATATTAGGAAGCATTTCTTTACCAAGAGGGTGGTCAAACACTGTAACAGGCTTCCTTGAGAGGAGGTTGATGCTCCAAGCCTGTTAGGGTTTAAGAGGCATTTGCACAATAGCCTTAGTATAATGCTTTAAATTTTGATCAGCCCTGACTGGTCAGGCAGTTGGATTGGATGATCATTTTAAGCCTCTTCCAGATGAAATATTGTATTCTAATCCTATCTCTATTCTATCTTTTGCACGGTGATCTTAACTGGAAAAGATAAACAACAAAGTTTTAGACACACTACCCATTCCGTCACAACTACAGCAGCACTACTTCTCTGAGAACACGGTATTATAAAGCAAAGATGTTAGTTCTGACAGTGAAAAGTCCAAGGAACAGAAAGAAAATGTGGACAATATCCAATAATATGTTCAACCAGGTCAAACCCTTTATTTCCTTCTCTCACTTACTGGTATGAAAGTTTCCCAGTTTGCTTTGCAAAAGCAGGGTAGCTGCCATTATAAGAATTTCAGAATGTCTCAGGTTTTTTTTTTTTTTTTTCTTTGTTCCTCAATGTTTTTTCTTCATACATCAATTCTTGAGTAATACATCATGTTCTCCACCCTTTGGAGCCTCTGGTGTGATATTATTGAACAAGTACAGTGCAGTGATTCTGCATGCTGGGAATTGCCATCCAGCACAGTGAGTAACAGGATAAGTATTAACTGTCACAGAGTTGTTCTCTCTGTACAGAGAATGGCTCTCTTCAGTTAAAACTAAACAAATATTCTAAGAATTTCTCTCTCTTTACATTTTGCCAGTTTCCAGGATTTTTCAAGTGAACCTAATTTCTCTTCTATATGCAACATTAGCAGATAACGACTGTTGCTGCTCTGCATTTATATGCCTGATCTTTAGTTCAAAGCTCCTCAGAGCGCTCAGATAGATTCAGAATTGATTAGTGCAATGTAGCATCCTCTGAGTTCCACCTACATACAAGAAATGCCACACGAGCTATGCAGTATTAGGATGAATAAAGTGCAGTAATCCAAGTTGCAATAGGAAGAATTCGCTGTATCACAATCAGCACACGTTGTATGACATTTGCATTTGCTGGTTCACAAACAGTACAGATGGCAACAGAAGCTTTAACTCTGGCAAGCACATATGAAATTAGATATTCTTCTGCTTATAATCTTTGTTAAACTTGCCTCCTCACAGAAATAAAGCTAGCAGAGGGCTCTGGAAGAGTGTACAAATCAACTCTTATATGTAATGAGAAATAAAGAGCTTTAAGATATAGTTTAATGTTCTTTCCAATAGACTACTTCTCATGCCAAATTGCATTCCAAATGTTTATGGTGTTTCCCAAGAGAATGCCGTCATTTGGAAGAGTGTATGTTGTCTGGATATATTGACAGTGTACACAGCTCATCCAATCTTAACGATATCTGTTAGAAGACATTGGGACTGTCAGTCATTAATATCCTGTAGTAAAAATTTAAAAAGTAAATTGCAGGGCCATTATCTGTATAAGAAATTCTCTTTATTAATTACATCTCATTAGTGACTCCAGTATTTTACTAGTGAGTACAAACACTATCATGGAAGACTTGAAATTATTTTTTTTCTTTTAATTTGCTTGAATGTGATTAAGAATCTAAACCCTAGATGTTCTGACCTTTGTGGAGCTTCACTGAGAAGCAACTTGAGGAAAAATAAAAATTACTCATGTTTAAATTCAATAATAGCAAGCCAATACATATCATGGGAAGGATAAAGAACCAAGGTGATGATGCTAAGCAAAATTATGGTTAATAATAGGAGAATCTGAGCTAAAATGCAGGAAAATACAACATGAATTATTAAAGATTTCAGAAGTACTGTACATGAGTTTACAGTGAGACACAGCTAAACAGTTTGAAATGGTTTTCTTGATATGCAAGAACTATAGGGAGATCATAATGCCTCATTTCTTGAAAATGATAAGGCAGATTCAGAACAAAATTTAAGGTATTTAAATAAGACACTGATGTTATACATTGGGAATTGGTGGCAAAGGTCTCTAAGCTGATTTAAGGAACAGACTGTTAAATGAGTGGGTAAAAAAGATTTTAAAAATATTCCTTCTTTATTGTACTTATTTTTTCTCACACTTCCCACAACTATCAAGTATCTCTTAGCAAGTATAAAGGCTCTAAACTAATGTACTGATGTGTATCTTACATCACTTTATACGTTTTAATTTGACAATTAGATGAGGGAATGTGAGAAAGAAACATGAAATAGCCCTGTAGGGTGCAGTTTCATGACATAGTTAAATTATCCTAATGACATTCTCAGCCAGTTTAGCTGCCAAAACTGTCACACCAGTCAGGTGAGGTCCAGAGCCATTGCAAATAAGAAGGACAGAGGGGCAAAACTGTTTCTACCAGCAGTTAGTCAGAGGATCAATGTAGCTGTAATGTAAAATAGGGTAGTTTGTGGTAGAATGCATGTGTGTTGATGGTGAGGGGCAAAGAGAGGGTTGTGAAAATTCCTGGTCCTTCAATGAGCATTTGCCTTATGTAATGAAGCTTCAAGTTTGAGTTGTTGTCTTAGCTTGCGTAACTGAAAAAAAAGAAGTTTGTGAATGTAGGGTTACCAAATGCACTATAGGATTTGTTTAGCTGACTTCCAAAGGCTCTGATTTCCATGGGGCAATGACTATGCATTAGGCAAAAATAAGTATTTTCTTTTACTAGCTCTAGATTTACTATACTTTGGTTTTATTGTTTGTCTGTTTTTTCTCATGTCTCTAACCAGGTGAAAATGGCAGATTAAAGCATTTTCTCTCATCTTCCACTTTGGCAAAGACAGCTTCAACATGTTTTGATCTACTTTAACACTGGATACCTCAATGGCAGCTTTGCTTTTAGTTCATCATCAACTTTCTCAGGGCTTGCCATCCCATAGTTCGAACACATAACTTGAATAAGACTCCCTGAATCCACTCAACCAAACAATGCCACCTAGGTCTTTAAATCCTACTGAAGGAGCTGTCTGATGAAAACATTTGGCTGATTTGTCCATTTGTAGGCATGTTTCACAAATGTATTCCCTCTCACATCCTGTATCCTCACTCGGTATTATATATTTATGGAATCAAGCTCTCACATGTGCATGCACACGCTCATTGCATTTTTTCACTAAATCACCTGAGATTTGCAATTCTTCTGCCAATTAAAAAACCTCATTGATCTACATAGGTAAAGAGATTCTGAATTCATCAGCTATTGGGGTTTCAGACTTTATAAACAAAGCAAAACAAGTTTTAATTCTGCCAGACTAAACAGAGTTCATCCCAGGAAAAAACATTTAGTCATCACAGAAGCATAATGTATTTCAGTTTTACTCAACAGAATTAGCATCCTCCTCAGTTGATACAGGAAAATAAATTATTTGAGGGAGCAGATCCAAGTGTATCTGTACCCACTGTTCTTTAATTTGAGGCAATTTTTTTATACAATACGAACTCCAGTCACACTGTATTCCAATTCTGCAAGATTAAGTAATGGATTTATTTCAGCTTGGTTTAAGCAAGAACATTATGTTGCTATTGGCAAAGCCTTTCTTTCATGTCTCAAAAACATTTTTTTTTCCAGACTAGGATGTCTCCTGCAGATGAGTCAAGAGACTCTGCTTATATCCATAATCTGCATTCTTCCTCTTTTCTACTCTTAGGATTGAAAACAAGGACAAAGCCCACCATCCTTTCAAGTCCTTCATTCAATAACTTAAAGCAAAAGCTGGGATTAACAGCTTCCAAAACATTGTTCTCCTTCCTATTACCTGGCTATAGAAACAGCTAGGTAAGAACAAATGTTATTTTCTCCATCAGTGGTGACATGCACAGTAAGAAAAGTTTCTATTGAGCTTAGGGCAGAGCAACTACTGAGAGTGAACAAGGTAGACCTAGGCCTCAGCCACTGGAAATCTTCACTAATATACAGGGAGGCAAGAATATTCATTTTATTCACCCTTCTTGTCATCTTGTGTACATGCATAAAGGCATCTTTTCTTACTATGTTCTATCAGATCTGAAAACATGCAGGGTAACTGTCCATCAAGGGGATTACCTGCAGTGAGGGAGAATATGGGTTTCCCAAAAGATAACTGTAATTCTGTATTTAGATGGAAGTCCACAAACAGGGCAGAGAAATTGCCTGTAGGTGAACCTCAGTGTATGTGGCTGAGAAGGTGTTGATAGCTCCCATCACGCAAATGCCAATTTTGCCATCACAGAGGGAAGATCTGTGCTCCCTTAATGTGGGCATCGTACATCATCTGCAAAGGCACCATAGAAGTAAATGTGTTGCACACGTACGAGGCACATCACTTGCTTAGTGTATTGTGGTGGTTTAGCCCTAACTGAACAATAACCAGACCACCCAGTTACTCACTCCTCCCCAGCTCAGCAGGATGGAGAGGAGAATCAAGAGAGTTCTAGAACTTTCTGGGTTGAAATAAGGACAATTTAATAGAACAACACAAAGAGCAGGCAGTTACAATGATGGCCAAAAGACACAGAAAAACAAGCAATGCCCCGTGTAACTTCTCATCTCTCTCAGCCCGACGCTAAGCCCCACAGCAGAACCGCAGTTCCCACACTGGCCACAGTGCTGCCCCGGCCCGGCTGCTGCCCTTATATCACGAGCGTGACTCCAAGTGGGATTGACTAGCCTGGCCACGCCCCCTGGCGGCAGCTGGGGAGAGTTCACTCTATCCTGGCCAAACCCAGGACAGGTAAGGTTACATCATCAAATACATCGTCTGAGAGTTATAAAGGTATGCTATCTGACTTTGAATGTTATCTGTGACAAGCTATGTATTTATGTATTTGCCACAAACCAACAGACATGACAATAATTCTGATTATGCTGTAACTCTAAAGCAGGCAATGTAACATCCCATCTACCTGAATATAGGTGCAAAGTCACTCTGATTGTTCACATAGGTCCAGTAACACACTAAAGACAAAAAGTCTTGAAGGGAAAAAGGCTCTGTCTAGGAAAACCTGACATTGGCAAGGAGAGGAATAAAGCAAGGCAAGGACCACCAATGTCCCAGCTCACACATGGGGCAGAGAATAGAGTTCAGATACTGTGAATAGACAGGAATTTCCCCAAGTCCTTTCAACAGATATGTATTTCTGTAACTGTGCACTGTGATACTAGATCTATACAAATATATATACGAAGACAGAGGTTGCTAAATGAAGCTCCCCCCCCAGCCCCCTGTTCACAACAAGGGGGAATTTCTGAGTTTGAAGGGGCAAATGCTGTAGTAGTGGTTATTAGTGGTCCTGGATGGGCACTGCCCCACTTACCAGGCTTGGCACAGATGGTTCCCCTGAGCAAGTTTGCCTCTCTGTAAAGAACTTTGCACTCCCCTCTTCCTTTCAGTTGACCTCATTCCTGCAACAAAGCTAGATACTTTTTATTCTTGTACTAGTGCTTTGATTCCTATACACCTAGTTTAGAGGAAAAAATATTTTCTCTATTATTTAGTGGAAATGAGATAAACTTCTGACTACACTTGTCTTTATTAAAGAAGTCCTGATGGCAGAATATCTAGCTCAAGCGTTTTTACCAACTTGAGATATTTTGTCTCATTACATAAGTATTTATTGTTACTTCCAAATAACTTATTACCAAAGATTACCCATCTCCTGTATTTTCCCCTCAAAGATTTTTCTATGTCAGCTTCTGAAAATAAAATACATTATTCTCATTTTTAGCCTTATTATTACATAATCTATCAAGGACTTCGGAATGCTTGAAGCTCCTACCAATCCATAGACCAGTAAGACTGCAAACAGATAAAATATTCTCAATACATAATCTTCCCTTGTATGCTCTGGAGGCAAAATAGGGAGGCAATAGGGCTTTAGAAGACTTTAACATCTGGGCAAATAAATGTTTAAGGAGGAATAAAATAAAGACTATAGAGATGGATGCATAACTTCATAATAAGAGTAAATTTTGAGAGAACAAAGATGGATAAAATAGTCTGGGTTTCTTTTTTTATAGATACTGATGGCTTAGTTTGGATAGGGAAATGATAACTATATTTCTGTAGCAACTTTTGAATTTCATAGGGTTTTTTCTGCTTTAGTGATGATTGCAGGTAGGCTTCCTGCATACCAATTCCAAAAGGTTCCACATCTAACAGCCACAGAGGTACTTCTGCAGCCTGTGCCACAAAGCTCCTTCTTTTCCTCTCTGAAAGTAAGACTATAATTTACCTTGGCACTGCTCTCCAGCAGCTCCGTATAGATAATGTGTTAAACTTGGTCAGTTCTGCTACCACTACTGAAGTTCAGCAGTGTTTGGCCAAGCTCTGGTTTCCTTTATGAATTTTGCTACTGTTCATATTATCTTTAACAACACCAAATTTAGATTCAATTCACTCTTTTATGTTGTTGTTACAGACAAGCTAAATGTCTTTAGCCATTTCGCTTGTAATCCTTTAGCACCTCTGGAGCTTTCCTTTTTTTTTTTTTATTTTAGCTAAAAGTAGTTAAAAGCATCTTGTTGATTTTGAAAACCTTGAACTTTGATGGTTAAACATAAAGAGAACAGCATTAATCTATATCTTAATGACCTACAGGTTGTTATTTGCTTTCATGTATGTTTAAAATGAAAGTTACCATGTTGTTGCATATTCAAACTGTACCACTTGCTAAATAAGGAGGAGGAACCATTTGGATGCTTGTAAAAAAGTAAAAGAGAAGATAACTGAAACGGAAGAGAGTCCCAGTGGAAAGGACGTGCAGTAAAGTCTAAACCAAGTACTTGAGGTCTCACATAATAGTGAAAAGAGAAGCTTAGACAGGAAAATGTAACTATCTCCAAAGAAGTGACAACACCTGCAGCCTTAAGAAATTATCTGTTTCAGAGAAGGTAACCTAAATTCCTGCTTCACCTGACTATGCTACTTCCTACAACAGCTGCAGATCTCTGTACCAAAGCACAGAAACTGAAATATCACTTGTCTCACTTAAAAGAGAAATTTTATACTGCAGAAAAATGCCACTAGCTGGGGATTCATTATTATTCCTAAAGCATAATTGTTACTATATGTGAAAGAAGTATGTTCATCCAGAATTTAGTACCAGGCACTTTTGTATGGAGAGCTTTCTTAAACCAATGAGAAACTAGTTTGAGTGGGAAAAACACAGAGAGTGCTAAAAACCTTATAAAGTTGCAAAGATGAAATGTAAAAGCCCATTTTGACCCTCTGTAAATCAAAACAGAGATCTCGAATGCTAATCAATTGCTCACAATATCCTGTGGCAAATCCATAACTGAGATTACAGGGTACGGTACCTGATAGTTAGAGAACATACATTTGTTGATATGTTGACTTTGGAGTTGCGGGGAGTGGGAGTTTGAAGAAATAATGCTGGTATTGTGTGTTTAATAATATATATGTTTGTCACATCACTTCTGACAACACTCCTGGAGAAAAAGAGGCTTTAGTCTAAGTCCTCCTGCCATTCAGACACATCATTTCAGAAAGAACAGAGGGTGTTAGAGACTTATTCATGGCTCAGCTAGCTGATTCCTCTATTGAGCTATATTGTAAACTTCACAATGTAAATGTCACATCTGTCTAAATTTATGTGAGCTAATTAGGTGTCACAGAACCAAGGGGAACTATTCATGACCCTAGGTGTCACCGCGAGCATCCTTGTCCCACAGCTTCCAGAAATCAATTCCAAGTTCAACAGACACTTATCTAGTACCATCAGCAAATAATTATGTTATAGGCCATTCTGCTAAAGAAGTGTATGCATGCAAGATATGGAAGTGGTATTTAACAGTGCAGAATGGTTACTTGTTATATGACAAGTCACCTGTTTCTTTTAACAGCAGTCCAAACCCCTGGCTGTGGAAATAAGGAGTTCTGCAGTATTTCCCTTGCCTCTAACATGCATGCTGTAGTCCTGCTCTCCGGAATTTCTTTACATGACAATGCATAGACTTATGCCTAAGACATCCAAAATTTGGTATCAGAACTATATTTCTTATGGCAGTTCAGATCATTTAGTACACAGGGCAAGGAAGGACTCTTTCTACACGCCATCTATACTGAAGTTGCTAGATAGAAGACAAAATGTAAACCATAACAAAACAAGTGCAGTCTTCTTGGATTTTAGTTGCAGTAGAAATTTGGAAGTAGGTATACAGAGTTAATCAGAATCTTATGACAAAAATGATCTCCATTGGAAATACAATTCATGGAAATGTGGCCACATCTCAGTTTCTAGAAGCATCTGTGAAAACTGAGATATTTCCATTGGAGACTTTATAAGCTTCAAACTAGCCTGTATAACTTCAGTAGGAGACGGAAATCTACAAAATCTCCAAATCTGATAGCTTCATCTTGTTGCTTGTCTTGCAATTAAGGTTTGTAGGTGTCCCAGCGCCCAAAATATAAGCAAGGCATGAAGTTACTGATTATTTTAGTCTTATCACTTCACTAAGAGCCTTCTCTGCCAGGAAGAATGGCTTTGTCAATGAAGGAATACGACCTGGATGAAGGGACAGAGTGTACCCTCAGCAAGTTGGCTGATGACACCAAACTGGGAGGACTGGCTGATTCCCCAGAAGACTGTGCTGCCATTCAGTGGGATCTTGACCAGCTTGAGAGTTGGGCAGAGAAGATCCTCATGAGGTTCAACAAGGACAAGTGCAGAGTCCTGCACCCGGAGAAGAACAACCCCATGCACCAGTACAGGCTGGGGGTTGACCTGCTGGAGAGCAGCTCTGCAGAGAGAGACCTGGGAGTCTTGGTTGATAATAAGCTAAACATGATCCAACAACGTGCCCTCGTGGCCAAGAAGGCCAATGGCATCCTGGAATGCATCAAGAACAGTGGGGCCAGCAGGTCAAGGGAGGTTCTTCTCCCCCTCTACTCTGCCCTGGTGAGGCCTCGTCTGGAGTCCTGTGCCCAGTTCTGGTCTCCTCAGCTCAAGAGGGACAGAGAACTTCTGGAGACAGTCCAGCGCAGGGCCACCAAGATGATCAGGGGAATGGAGCATCTTTCATACGAGGAAAGGCTGCGGGAAATGGGGCTGTTTAGTCTAGTGAAGAGGAGACTGAGGGGAGATCTTATTAACATTTCCAAATATCTGAAGGGTGGGTGTCAGGAGATTGAGGCATCCCCGTTTTCTGTAGTAGCTAGCAACAGGACAAGGGGTAATGGGATGAAGCTGGAACACAAAAAGTTCCATTTAAATATAAGAAAAAGCTATTTTACTGTGAGGGTGACGGAGCAGTGGAACAGGCTACCCAGAGGTGTTGTGAAGTCTCCTTACTTGGAGATCTTGAAGATCTGCCTGGAAGCATTCCTGTGCAGCCTGATCTAGGTGAACATATTTCTGCAAGGGGTTTGGACTAGATGATCTCTAGAAGTCTCTTCCATCCCTACCATTCTATGATTCTATGATAAGAATGGTTTTAAGTGGGTTGTTGTGTGTTTTGATCAAATAAATAAAATAAATACACTCCCCACACAGTTGAGGTAACAAATCTGTGACTGCATCAGTCATAGTATATGCAGACTCTCTAATCATCCAGCAGTTACAGACAGTGAGGACTGATTGAACATCCTGGTGAAGGTCAGAATAAGCAACATTCTAAATGAGAAAATATCCCTCCTTATAAAATAGAAATGACTAGAAATAACCTCACAAACAAACACTAAAGAAATTTGGTCAGATCACCAACATACTCAGCTGAACTTATACCTAGTCATAAATTCACAGAGAAGCAAACTGTCCCATTCTACATAGCAGAATAAGAAATCCAATTCATTCTAAAATGAAATATGGTTTCAGAAAAAACACATCAGCACTGAGAGATGGATCATGATGAACTACTGTACTTGGTAGTTAGAAAGATGAATACATCATTCCTGTCTGGACACAGACTGGCCTAGTTTTTACCTAGATATAATTAATTATCCTTAAACTAAACCTGAAAACTACTACAGCTGTTCTCCATAGTTGCATGCATTGTTCTGGCAGAGTAAATCATAAACCACAATCTCCATCAGAACATTTATTCATAGTATTCATTTGGTGAAGTTTCTTGACACACATTGGAATAAACCAAACTTCACAAAACCTTGGTTTCGCATAAATCCAGTGTTCTTCTTCCTAGCAATGATTTTACCCACAGTATTTTCTTGATTATTAATTTGATTATAGGGGCAGGGCTTTTTTTCCTCTTTCTTCCTAAGCACGTGTAATTTTGGGCCTAGATACAGCAGCCATTACACTCCAAAAAGATGTAACACTTTCAGCAACCTTTGGAAGTGATTTTCTTTTTTTTTTTTTTTTTTTTGTCCTATATCTAAGAGCTGATCACACAGTTAATTGGAGATACAATTGATTTCTGGTGACGTTTTCCTCAAGACTTTATAACTTAAAAAAATACTTTTAACATATAATTTAACAGTATTATAAATCCCAGAAATGGAGTACATTAGAAATATGAAAGCTTCTACTTCATAGTGATAAATTATGTAATTTGGCATATATCCTATACCTTCCATGCAAAGATCCTAGAATTTAAAAAATATTCATTGAAAGAATGTGATAGGTGCACAATCAGTGAATTTCACCACGTCATTGTATGCACTGGTCAGTCGAGGTACGGAGCATCTACATGAATCGCCTTGCCTACAGTTACTCAGAAGTAAATGTGAGAGGGAAGGAAAGAGAAAAAACATCAGTCTCAACTTTTTGTTTGCTGTTCCAGCCACCTCCAACCCATTCCTGCCATGAAGAACAGTAGACAGGTTAACAGTTTCAGCTGACAGTAGCCACTGCTTTCCTTTGACAAAGGCACTAATTTTATCAATATCTTGGGTTTCATTGTCCTTAGGCAAATAACTGAGGTTATTACTCACCAGCTAAGAAGTAAGACACTCCCTGCTTGTAATTTCTCCTGCAGAGATAGTAGAGAGGTCACCCATTATGCCTGGCAGTGTGACAATCATAAAAGGCCACTCAAAAAAGCAATTAAATGTTCTGAATAAAATTACCATTTTTACACATAACAACGAATTTTGGCAACAAGCACACCATGTTTACACCTACAAAAGCTTCATATTATCCCCTTACAAGGAAGGCATTTTAAAAATCTTACTACCTCTTCGCAAAAAGGATCAGGAAGCAATAGAAGAGATTTTAAATTTTAACCTCTCCATTTTAAGACAGTTTCTGACATTTGATTGATGGCCACAGAATTCAAGAGCTATAGCTTGGGAGCCTGCTGATTAAAAGCTCACATCACCTTGAGCTAGGAGGTGAAAAGCAGGGAGAATGAAAATCCTTCAGCTGCATGAACAAAAGCAGGGCAGGAAAAAAAAAGTGTAGAAAGCATAATATTTGACTACTAAATGGTATTGATTCCTCATTCATAATTACCATAGTTCCTCCTGAGATGGAAGACATGGCTCCTCTGTGCTAGGTGCTGTACACTGAGTGAAATGTGTCAATGGTCTGTAAACATAGCAGCAGACAGAGGAAGCAGAAATAAAGACTAATTCAAGCGCAAGGATTGAGATATTTCCCTCTCAGTTTGAAGCACTTAACTAATCTTCATAAATTAAGACTAGGAACCTGCACTTTTTCTGCATCACCGATGAAAGTAAGAAGGACTGAAGCAGTCCCTGTGTTTTTCTTTGCTAGCTATTCTCTAGATTCCCGACTGATGTAGTTTACTACTTCTAGCTGTGACAACAGGCCACAGAAATTTTTTAAGAAGTCAGCCCACAGAGTTGAGGTGCAAATTTAGTTTGCATCTCCTCAGCCAGAAGGCCTGTATTCATAGGCAATTTTTCTAGTAGTATATTAGAAAGAAAGATCTAAAATGCTATTGATGTATTTCTACAGATAAATACTTAGTTCACAAAGAGAATACTTTTCTTTAAATTTGTTTCAGACTAACTAAAGTGATAAACTAAATGGAAGAGACATTCCTATGTAAGTAGAACAATATCCACATGATAATTCCGTGTACTTTGATTCACGTTAAAACTTGAACTGGCAATAATTGCCCAGCACATAGAGCTATGGCCTAGAGCCTTACCTATAGGAAAATCTTCCTTCTTAAGGGAGTTACAGGAAAGATATCAAGTATTGAAAGACAATTACACAGTAAAGCTAAGAACTCATTGATTCACATGGGAATCGAGTCCAAACTTGGGTGCCACAACTTCTGACTGCCTCGGTCTCTTGTACTGCTAGCAGAATGAATGTTGTATCCTTTTGAAAGGAAAAGAAACATCTGGACTATGTTTTGGCCATCCAAATCTGGATGGAGGTACCCAGGAAACACAGAACTGCTGTTAGAGCAGAAAAAACCTCACAGTATTGCCTTTGAATAAGACTTCACCCAGTGGGTCTAAATTTAGAAGTGTCTGCCTCTTAGAGTGAAGAGTTTGTATTCCAGCATGTACAACAATAAAAATTTATCATGCAATCTGCATCTGGCCTAAAGTTCCCTACACATTCACATTTTGTATGTTGATTGTATCAGGCACTGTCCAAACTCAGAAGAGGCGTATATTTCTCAAACACCAGGGCTCAGAAACATTGTAGCTTTCAAAACATAAACACCATTTCTTCATTCAGCCTTAGTTCTCTCTTGCTCCCTCAGGGCCTGAGACCTCTGCATTTAGTCTTGTGTCACCAGTACCTGAGGGATCCCATAGCTCACCAACCAAACCAGTGCTGCTTTCAGTTCTACCACTGTTCCAAGTTAAATCTCTGCCTATGCCAAAATACTAAGACAAACTGACAGAAGCTCTACAGAGGCTCCTCAAAGTAGGCAAATGCCAGATGGAGCCACCAAAAATCTCACTTCAGCATCCTTCTAGAGAAAGAACCAATCTCACTGTGAACCAGCTGAGAAGGCACAAAGTGATGGAGATGGCAGAGAGCCCATCTCTTGCCTGTGAAAAACCTGCAGGATATTAACCTGTCTGATAGAAGCAAAAGTAACATTGCTACTGTTCTACCCTACAGAAAGCAGTTATTATCCATTGCCTCAGCTCTTCACAGCCTGGACTGTTTTGAACAGAACATGAGATTTAAGCAGGAGGAAAAAAAAAAATCAGGTTTCCCTCCATAATTCTCACAAAGGTAGAGGTTAAATAATTGAACAGCAGGTCACTGTTCCAGCCCATGCCTCCAATCTAAGAGACACATTGACTACTTGCCAGAAGTAACAACAGGCAGTTGGGAAGCAAAGGAAGCCTCCAAGCAGCAAGAGCATGCTTTGGAGAAGCAAGGGCATCTGCTCTAATTCAAGGAAAACTGAGAACTCCATTTCCTCCACTGTACAAAATGGGACAGAAGAACTCAATATGCCAACAGTTTTAAGATCTTATTAGTTAAAAATGAGTTAAAAATCATTACCTAAAAGAGTAAACATCCTGGTTGAATTTCAGAGCAAAGACTGTATTATTCATAGTGCTTTAAGTCTTAACTATTCACAATTTCATTTAAAATACTTTTCCACCATTGAGGTCACTGAATAACATCAAAATACAGTGTATGTTTATTATCTTTTAAGGTTGCAATTTGTTTTGATTACATCAAACAGCATCTGCTCTGTTTTCTCTTTACCCAAAGCACAAGAATATGCATAATCACAATATCATTCTGTGTTTTGGAATTTGCGAGTCTGCACATTTCATTAGAGGTGAAGTCTTCTGAGACAAACTTGAAAATATAAAAAAACAACATGAGAAAAAAAATCCCTAACTGTCAGGAGTACTGCATTTTGCATTTATTTTATTATAGACATTCATGTTCGAGGAAAAAAATAAGTCTCAAACCTCAGATTATGCCTCAACTGTAGAGAAGTCATAATCTCATGTTTATGCTACATATGCAGGCATGGGCTATGATCACCATGGTGTACAATTTTTAATTTCTGAGGGGCAACATTTTTTATTACAACTGGTAGGTTGTTTATAGCTGTCATTTTGAGCTGCTTTTTTGTTCTTCTTTGGATCTTTTATTAACGTACTGCCAGATATTGCTCTATGGCGGCCCATGCTGGGTTAGTGATAATGTTGTCTGTGGTGGCAGGTCAACCTTGGCAGATTATGGGTATAAAACGGGCAGGGGGCAATTAACTTGTCAGAATATTTACAAATTTCAAATTGCTATCTGCACCCTTAATGACTTGCACAATGAAAAAGATTGCTATGTCACCATATCTGCTCTGCATGATGTATGGTAACAGTTGGAGAAGATGGGCTGGGAAGGAGATAGCCCTCATTAAAAAGAAATAGCTGTGACTGACATGTAAAACTACAAAGGCAAAGCAAGGTAAACACGTTTAAGCGGCTTTATTGGAGGGCTTAACTGAACCAAGAAGCCTTGCTAGCCTTACATAGATTCTGCTGAGGAAATAAGTATCAGTCTTGAGCCCAACAGCTGTTTTTCCTGAAGGTCCCTTTATCACTTCCCTGGCTACATTAACCAAATACACTGCCTGCAATTTAAAAAGACTACCATCACTTGTTTATTTTACACTTAATTCCTCTGTAACATGTTGCCAAACAATGTTATGCATCAACTTTTTGATAAAATCTATTTTTGATATAATCTATTGCACCTCACATGCACTCTTGTGGCATTTTCCTTTTTCTGCCTTTCTGTTCCTTTCCCCCAACACCATACCTCTCAGAACAGCGTGGTTTCTCTAGAGTAGCTTCCAGTAACCCTTATTCTGCTATTAGGAAAAGGTAATAAAGACAGAACCACCTTATCTTCTGTTGGCCTAGAACACCTTTCCCCACCTCTTTTTTCAGAATTCTTTCATGCAGAAGAACCAAAGAGCCGAAGAATCACAGCATCATAAACCATGACAGTACCACAGTACAGATCTCACACAGGCAGGTTTTGAACCACACAGTGGTCACCAAGATGATCATCTTGTTGCAGGCAGAGTTGGTTGGCTGCCCCTGGAATGCCAGCAAGCTGCAAGCAGAGGTGAGCTTGGTAAGGGTTATGGTACAGGGTATATCAACAGTACCAGGCACAGCAAAAAGGACAAACGAGGTCCAGGGACTTCAGTCAGTATCCGCAGAGGAATAATACAGAGACAGGGCAGAAAATAAAGTCATAGCATGCCTCCAAGGGTTCCATCTAGGGTGTGGTGGTTTAGCCCTAACTGAACAATAACCAAACCACCCAGTTACTCACTTCTCCCCAACTCAGCAGGATAGGGAGGAGAATCAAGAGAGATTTGTAGAACTTTCTGGGTTGAAATAAGGACAGTTTAATAGAACCCCACAAAGAGTAGGCAGTTACAATGATGGCCAAAGG
>WBNH01009082.1:26358-36598 GCA_013401255.1 Urocolius indicus
AATTCTATCCTGGCCAAACGCAGGACACAGGGCTGGAGGCAGGACTGGGTTCAGGCACAGATTCATTAGGGCTCAGGCAGTACAAACAGCCATGGCTTGAAGTAAAATGGACAGTGCCCTTGCGTGGGTGGCTAGGTGAGGCTGCACAAGGTCATTAGGCTTGTTAATGTCATTGAGGCCCTGACACAACTTGTTCCTAAACCTGGCACGGGACCTCACAGAAGCTGACTGCAGTTCAAAAGCCACGATCTGACTGTTTGTGCCACAACAGAAAGTTACTGATTGTCTGTTTCTCTATCACATATCAGGTTCTTGGCATACCTCACCTTTTTTTGCTATCATCCCCAAGCTAAGGTAGGAGGGAATATCACCTCAGTCATGGTAAAAAACATTAAGAAAAGAAGTTTGTAAAACTTTATAAAAGTTTTGTTGGTTTTGTGGTTTGTTTTGTTTTTGTTTTTTTAATTTCAAGTGTTTTGCAAACTAAGATACACTTTATTGCTCATCATCTGCATCCTCCTGTGGAACCAACTGCTGAAAGACCCATCAACATCCCTGCTAATGGCTCCCTCCCTCCAGCCTTCTGCCTCTTCAGAGGTTTTAATATTATTCTTGCCAAAAGCCAAGTACAAAAACATGCACCCCATACCAGTCTAATCACTCTCTCTGGTGTGCAAGAATTTTTCCACTGACTAGAGTGAAGGACTATATTCTTAATGAGAGCATCTCATGTGCTAAAACAGTGTAAAGTCATTTAGGCAACAAGATGATGATGGTGATTAAACACATAGCTGCTGCATATTCCACTTTCATCAATAGATGTATAAACACTTCAATAAAATGTTGTGTCACATTACATCACTTTTTCAGAGGGGACACAAAACAGAAAGTTGCTTTGACAGAACCAGAAGGATAGTAGTAGACTTGGGGATAGAAAGCAGGTCTCTTAAATGCCAAAACTGTTCCTTATCCACCCAGCAATGCTTTCTTCCTAGGGTTTTTTCCTGCACACAGTAGTTATAAGATCTTTTTAGTAGCATAAGGTTTTTGCAAGTTAACTTTATAATTACACATGCAAACAGAACTGTTTAAAAGGTACTGCCTGAAACTGTTCAAAAGTTGCTTCCTGAAAGACCATAATTTACTTCTTGTTTCAGTATTGTTTACTAGCATCATTTTTCATAATCCTTGAAAATGGTAAAAAAAAGGAGTAACAGTCTGAGCATCTGGTTTGATAGAAAATGGAACATATTTACCTAAACATGAAAGATTTACAAATGTTTCTAAAGTTTCTATGGAAACCATGAAATCACAAACCACTTATGTCAGAGCTGTTAATATAGGAATAACACATATTTTCTCCCTGTATATGTAAAAACATATTCCCCACAGGGAAAAAAAAAAAAAAAAGACCTGGTTTCATTTGAAAGAAAACAGAAGTGATGCAAAAATCCTTTGAAATATAGTATCATTGCTCAGTCATGGACCAACAACAACGAAAAAGAGTCAGCCTCACAGAACACTGCCAAAATCTCTTATAATCTAAATCTTTAGTTTCTCTTTCACTGGTCTATTTGTTACATTTACTGTCTAACAACCCATCACATTAAGGACATTTCAACATGTACATGTTCTATTAAAAACTACCTTGCCTTCATTCCAAACAAAAGCACAATTCTTTTTTTCTCCTGTTTTTTGTTTGGTTTGGGTTTTTTACCCCATTCTCTCTTTTTAAGTACTCTCTTAAGAGGTTAACAGATATTTAAAAGTAAGGGGCACTTGCTTTGGAAAAAAAGTGCTGTCTTTATGAAGAAGCTTCTGTTCATTTGATATGGCAAAAGAAGCTTAAATTTATGTAAGAAAAAAATCTCATCATTGTCAAGAGATCAATGTGCACATAAAATTGCACATGTACAACTGTACTCTAATGGGAGTCCCATGTACTTCTGGACAACTCAATGAGACTTCTGCATTGGGTACATTGTTATACCCTTAAGCCAGAGAGAGACCTAGACATCTGCATGGTTTACCAGTTAGAAGGAAAGAATCAGCCCTTTTTTTCATGATCTTATATTTCTGACTATAAAGGGAGTGTGAAGCAGCCACAACACTAATTCAGAGACTCCTTCAAAACAGAGGAAACACATATAGTCCTCCACGCAGGTCACCACCTGTGCTAACAAAAAATTCTGTAAGAACTGTCAAACTTAGAATAAGCTTGACCAGAAAGGAAAAAAAAAATATTCTAGTGTATATAGTGGATTAATGGCTTTAGGAACCTGTAATTGGAATTTTAAGAGAAGTCTTTGAACTTTGGGGAAAAAAAAATCACATGTAGAATTTCTTGTATTGAGAAATACCTGACCTCAAAATAAGTGCCAAGTGAGGCTAGTGGGTGAGTTACATTTCTTGCAGCCTAAAGAATCAGTTTATAAACATTTAGTTAAGTAAATACACATGGCAACTTCAATTTAGTCTAGTTTGGTCCTAAATATCTAAAACCATTAACAAAAACTTGACTTCAAGAATCAGAATCCTTTATTTCTCTTTGCCTTGATTTCTTGATTTCAAATACATGACACATGGGACTTAAGTGTTTTAAGATATGTATATAAGAAAGAGCAACTCATACTCAGTAACATCACCATCAAAGAGATCTTCAGGATCTGAAGCCATTTTTTGGAGAGTTTCAGACAAAATCATCCAGACAAGATCATATCATAAATGTCTGAATGCTTCTTTGCGGGAAAAAAAAAAAAAGAAAAAAAGAGATTGCTTAGCCTATGAAAAGTACAACAAAAAAGAGAGCAAAATCAGGATGATATGCTAAACTAAGTCACGTCTATATTTTATTATCTCACAGAGTGTTATCAGAAACAGCTCTTCTTACCACAGTCTCCCTTAAATTGTCACACCTATAATTTGAAAATAACATTAGAGTTTGGTTTTTTGTTTTTGTTTTTTGTTTTTTTTTTTTTTCATAGAGGCCATAATGATTCTGGATATTAACAACTGATATAAAGGATGGAATTTCCAGTTTCAAGTATTTCAGAGTTTAATAGTTTGTTAAAGCTAGAAATATAAACTCCTTTTCACGTCAACAGAGAGAAATAATCCTGCATAAATAAATCAGAATAAAACTGAAGAGCACACATCCTTTAAATGAGACTAGGTAATTAGACTAGACACCTAATTTTCAGATGGATAAAGCTAGGTGAAATTAATTATTTTCCATCCTTGTGCCCCAACCAGGTTTCAAATACTAGCCTTATAAGAGGCTGAAGATCATTACATATGCAATTTCTACAAATCCCATGTTACTTTCACTAGTATAGTAGGTAGCAGTGTTGGTTTAAGTATTATAATCTTTATGAAACTGCTGGAGCAAACTCAAGGATTAGGAGTCCGGTGGCTGATGAGGACAAGGCAAACAAATGTGTTTTTTGTTTGTTTTTTTTTTTCTGGAGAACTAGAATTTGCACTTCAATGATTATGTTAATCCTGCTAACAGCAGCTTCTGAAAGCCTATCTCAACTAGAGAAATTTCACAACTCTCTGGTAATACTTATCTGAGAACATTTTTCTGAGACAGATTGTGCAGCATAAACTCGTATGAATTAATGCAAATAATCTTCCTTAAAACAGTGGCAGTAGAAACATGAATAAATGCTTGCTAAAATAAGTCATCTACAATGTAATACTTGAAGGTTAACACCTATCAATCAGAGCTCTTGAAAAAGCCAAGGTGGGGCACTTAGTCTTCTTTCAGTTCCCATTGTTATTTTAAGGTTTTTAAATGATCATTCTAGAGAAATTGTATTAAACACTGAATTTCCTTTCCAACAGCAAACTTTGCTTCAGGAAATAAATGTGCTATCTGTAAGTTCATTCAACACTTACTTTTCCTAGAACCATACATACATAACAAGTTTATAAATTATCACATTGACACCTTGCTCCCTGGCATTTAGAATTAATGTTTTGTTAGTCATCACCCAAATAAAATACATCAGGATTCATAATAGACCTCTGCTACACTGGAAACAGTAAATATAAAATCTTAGGACTGTAAAACTAAGGAAGCGATAATACCTCATCTCAAAGTTAGCACGCTGAAGTACAAAAATTTGGTTCAATACAGTCTCTGCTAACCGAAATTAAGACAATGGTTAATCAACTCCGCTTTCAGATGTAGCAATAACCTACTGAAATTCATTATTGTTGTTTCGGTGAACATTCATGAATATTGCCACCAGTATGAGCCTACCCCTCACAACATACACAAGGCAGTTGACCATATTGCCACCAAAAGACCTTCAGGATAAAAGAAGAAATAGGAATAAAACATCTCAAAAAAAAAAAAAAATCCCCAAATTACTAAGTTGCTTTCACATGCCTATGGATATTTTCTGTGTTTATTTTCTCCTCTTATTAAAGATGTTGTCCTTTATTTATTAAATGGAAAATATCCAAGCCAGTGATTGAATTACCCCAAAGTACTTGCTCAAAATGATCAATATTGATCAAACTAAAGAGTAGGAAGTACTGCTAGTCTTCTTAATATAAGTGATTTGGCTCAAGAAACATTTTGATCAAATTAAGTGGAGGATCTAATTAACCTGTGATTAAATTAAGTGGAGGGCAAGCCATACAGGCATAAATCCCATACACATTGAGATGAAACTAATAGTAATGCACATATTTACAGAGGCTGCCAGAGGAAGGCGTGCAATAAATTCAGCAAAGAAAAAAGGTCACAGAAAGAAAGGGAAAGTAAAGTAGGGAGGGATTACAATACAGAAAGAAGATAAATACAGCCACAGAAAATGGTTATCATTGGACAAGTACTAGCCAAGCCTGGGAGATTAAAGACGGTGAATACACTGGAGTATGAAAAAAAATCTTCCAGATTAAAAATCTAACACAATGCAAATCTCTGTGATTCACATTGAAACAGAATTCCAGAAGCTACAGAACATGCTCTTAGACAAGGTCAGTAGCTTGGGCCTCATGGCAGCATGTGATTAGATCAGAGTCGGGATAAGTTGCCAATTCACAATGCAGGCAGAGAAACCCAGTGCCTTTCCCGCATGCACCAAATCCTTGCTGTTTGGGAATTTGGATGTTTCTGACTGTACATTCACAACAATTTAAACTGTCAGATACTGTTCCTCGCATGAAGCACTTTCTTATGAGAGACCACTGCCTTATTTCTTTCTTTGGGCTCTGAATAGAACCAACACAATCTATTCCCAAAGAAGTCTTCATATTTTCCATCCACTGCCACAACCCTAATACAGCAACACTGAAATAGTAGATATAAGGCTTCTTTGTAACCTCACACCACCCAATATTGGAACAAAATTATCTGTCTCCAAAAAAAAAAAAAAAGGTTTCAAAATTAGCATCTGACCTAAAGTAATGAGAGAATTTAATCTGAATGCCAAGTAAGGCAGAGATCCCAATACCAGTTCATATGTTGTTATCCCACAAAGGCTTAGGGTTTTCTGTTTTTCAAGAAAGAATTGCTGACATTGTGCAGCTTCAAAAAAATACACTCTCTGTTTGTCTTTTGCCCTGATTAGGCCATAGTAATACATTAATCTTGATCCTTGTCAGTGACATTTTGAAACTCTACTAATACTCCTATATACAATCTGGGGCATGTAATCAAACTGTGTTTAAATATTTTTGATATATTTCTCAGATGAAAACAAAATGAAAAAAGAATTGGCTGGAAATTATTCAAGAAAAATAAATTACAGGTATGAGACTTAATGGCTCTATAGAATTCCTGTGTTTCTGCTGAACATTTATAACAGCAAATTATTTACTTCAAAGCACCGTTCCAGAAGACAGACTTCCATTCTACCAAGCCACTGATAGTTTTTTTCAGACAGTATTCTCCACTAATTATTTTTCTGTGCTCAGACAAACATTTTTCAGAATTTGGAGTCTCCTCAGAAGTGCAACAGGTTCATTACAAAGATACAAGATTCGGGGCTCAGTGACTATGATGAGACACGTTTGCATCTTCCTGAAACCTGCCTGCTCTGAGACCATAGGCAATCATCTTAGACTTCAATTTCACATTGCAACTCTAATTCCACATCCATTAGCAGTTTTCCACAGCCTTAGTCGTTTTTTCAGGAGTTTTGGAAGCTTGCAATAACTACATCAAACAGTGGGCTTAGTAGGTAGTTGGTATTTTCAGCTCACAGATTTAAGGCACCTCTGTAAAAGAACTTCAGACAAGGATATTCTGACCTTTATCATCTGGGTAGACTAAACCAAATAATAATAATAATAAAAAAAATGCTGCCATTACCTAAAGATATCCAAGTTAATGCTAAATTAAAGTTTCAGATACCCAAAGCATTGTAAGTTCTTTTACTGCCATACTCTGTCTACGGTAATTAATGCTATTGAAAACTGCAGATACAGTTTAGGTATTTCTACATGTTAATACACTGTACATGTTACATATTTCCTCTGTTTCATTGTTTTCTTCATCCATTAAGTTGGTATTGACTACTATGATCTTAATTTCTGAGGTTAGGTCTTTAGATGAGGTCTGTCATTTAGTGGAAATCATTTTAATCATTTAAGCTTAGTATTTATGTGATTTGCAGAAAGCTTAATTAATATTTCTTCTCTTTTGTTTTAAGTTCTAGTTCAGAGTAAAAATTCAGAGACACCTTATTTAAACAAACTTTTGTTTCTCTCTCATTCTGCTTTGTACCTCTAGGAATGCTCAAGTAATGACTGGAAGGACCACTACACTTTCTGACGACACATATGCTTTGGACATATGCAGAGAGTTATAAGAAAAAAGAAATCTCTTACAAAGAAAAAGCAAAACCTTCATAAGATTGAACCTTTTTCAGACCATTTTTGTTGAAATGTAGATCTGAAAGTTCTACTGAGCTCTAAACAACTCTATGAACTTGTCTGCTTACACTGTCTGATGCTGACTTTGGAAAGCATTCCCAGGCACTATGACTCTTCTTCTGCTCTCTCTCCTGTCTGTAAGAACTGAGGTCTAAGTATAGTGAAATCACATACATTAAAATTATACTTCTCTGATGATCATAGACTAGCTAATATGTTCATGAAATTCGTAGATCTCAGCAGCTTGGAGGAGGTGAGAGTACTCTGGAGTACTTGTAGGACAGGAATGGAATTCAGAATGATTTTTTCACATCGGGGAAAAGGTGTAGAATCAACAAGATGAAAATCAAATCAGTATGAGTATAAAGTATTACACTCAGAAAGGGAAATTCAAGGCACACAACTATATGAACCAATTGGCTAGGCAACAGGAGAATAGAAAGCTGGAAGGCTTGGGAACACTGTAAAATGTGCATCAATTAGCATTGTCATAGAGTCTTATCAGTAAGACACACCTATTTAAAAGCAAGGTGTCATACATATGATGCAGGGAAAAAAAACCACCTTTTTTGAGCTGCTCTCAATACTTACTAGCTTCAGCTCAGTTGAGTATGTTCACTCTGGGAAACAGAGTATCCAAATATTGCGACTAAGGAAGAGCAACAAGGGACTTGAAAAATGTGTGCAGAACAGTAAAATAATTGAGCTCGCTTTCTTTCAGAGAGGCCACAAAGGAATTAATAATGTGGCATTAACTTTGTGGCAAAAAAAGGACATCTCTGCTAGAAAGAGGTCCTCCTTAAGAAGAGAATGTCCACATTTATTGAATAAAGACTAGCAAGGATATGTTTACATTACTGTACAGCTGGGGAAATTTTGGACTAGCTATTGAGATATATATCAGCAACTTTTCTGAAGACATGGAGTATTTCCTTCATTGAGGGGTATTTAAAAATAGCTTGAACCACAGTCTATCAGATGAAGGTAGACTAGATGCATCCTCACTTTATAAGGAGGAAGAGGATGGCCCTTTCTATATGCTATAAAGCGTAATATCTCCATTAGTTTTGTTGTTTTAAATGATCTAAAGAAACTATTTTATAAAACAGCATTTTGGATACCTCACTACTTGAGCCACCCACCTTAAGACATCTTCAGGGATGCAGCTTCTGGTGGACTTCTACTTCATATTTTCTGAGACTAAAAAAGTGTTCATAAAGCAGAAAATCCAGCTACTCAGAGTTATCACAAAATGTGAAAACTTAACATATTTTAAAAAATTCTAATAATTCATAAGTATGGATTTTTGATTGGTTACTTTGTGTGTACAGTGATGATTTCTTCTTCAAGCTACAAGGCAATAATGGTCACAGGCAACACTTCTTTTCATTTCTTTTCCAGTCAAACTTATTTACTCCTACACAAAATAACCTCCGTTTCGCAATCAATAGCAGTGCTGAACAATCGGATTGGAAATCATAGCACATAATCAACTCCAAGTTTCAAACGGCAGAATCCCTATTGTTCTTTCCTGAGCAGACAAATCAAGATCTCTGTTATCTTTTAAGTTACAACAATTGTGCAGTGAAGATATTAATTTTCCATTAATAGGCGTGGAATTATACATCTGGCTGCTGTCAGCTGTTTTATGTTACTGGAACAATGAATTAACCTTACACCACGCTGGCAACTCTGAAAAATTATATATTATATCGAGCATCCCTTTCCCCACTCAGAGGATTGCAATAACTTTGTATCATAAAACCTTATAAAGCAGTTTAATCTTCTTTTATGCATGAAGTAACTTAATCTTTTTATATAGTGTCAATGCATTTCTGTATGTCTATCAGTAACAATAGCTTAATATAAGGTGTAATAATATTTTTCATTTAATCTCTTCTGGGTTGCAGAACTTGTTGCAGCATCTTCAGTTCCCTATGACAGTCCTATTGGTTTCTTTTCTATAATCTGTTATACTTGCAGTAAAATTGCCCCTGCCAGCAATCAGGAACATTTGAAGGGTCTACAAAAGTCCTCTATTTTTCCACTTCACTACACATAATTGTGGTTTCCATGATCTTCATGACATTTTACCACGAACCCTGAAACTAAGAGAACCAGATAACGAACCTAAGCACATTATTTATGTGGTTTCTCATGATGGCCATAGATTAATGGACAAATTACTCCAGACAATTTCTTGTCTATTCAACTTTTCAGATTGTTTTTTCTTCAGTTCTTTATATCTTAACTCCTTATTCCTCAGAAGGTACCTACTTTTCTGACATTTCCAACTAATGGACATATAGAAACATTCTCACAATTGCCCTGAGTTTGTTCTCACTGACAAAAGCAAGATATTAGTAGCTAAACTAGGACAATCAGCAGTGCATTGACTTTCTCAGCATAGAACAGTCCTTTGAATTTTCTTTATGCATTTATTAACTCCTGTGTCTTACACTATTATCTCTACCTGTGGAGAATAATCAGCCCCTTATCGTGGTACTTAATGTTATATGCACTTAACACTGTTAGACTTCAGAACAAGAAATTTGATGTTTATTCCATAAGCAATTTTAACTTACCTTCCAGGCTAATTTTTTTTCCCCAAATATCTATAAACAACTGTGTATGTACTAGTAGAATGGCTGTACTTGTGGCATTTAATTCTGCACATATATTACCGGTGTCTTAAGAGGCAGAAGGATTTTTTTGTTCATTTCTTTTTATATGTCTTCAAAGAAGAGTCTAGAAGCATCATAACAAAGGCAAATTTAGCACAAGTAGTCATTCACTTAAAATATTCCAAACCTGTAGCTGACTTTGGGAATAGTTTGCAATGTGACACCTAACTTGAGGAAAACTTTCAGTCTGTGAATTCTAGTGAGTTTCAGTCTGTGAATTTTTCAACCCTCTAACGTCCCTTCCTGATCATATCCCAGCCATAAATTTTATCATGGTTTGTGGTGTTGTTGGTTTCCAAATGTGTTGATATAACTGATTTTTGTTTCTTATTCTGCCACAGGATTCGAGAACCAACCAAAACTTCAACTTATACAAATAATTATTCCCACTCAAGCTGAAAGTAGTTCAGCTTCCTGAGCTTGGTTCTAATTAGGTTAAACATTCTTCCCGTATTAATTCATAAAGACTTTCAGCACATTTTTATTTTAAAGTGATGGTTGTAAGACTGGAGTATCTTCTGGACCACCACCCTCTGCTGCTTCTGTCAAGCATGTTGATCCCTCCCTGTGTGTCTGACTTTGTGTGTTTTGAACAGATTATTTCTAGCCAAAGTAATATCACATTTTCTTATCTCTGTATTAGAAAGAACTTCCTTATTCCAGTG